>JANBSU010000141.1:0-30931 GCA_027578835.1 Coemansia sp. RSA 2050 | reverse complement strand
CGCAGCCTGCCTTCTTTTCTTTGAAAGAAGGGACTGAGATTTGAATGACATGGTAAAAAGGGCTGTGGCCGGCTTTGAGCAAAGCAAGTACTTCAAGTAAAAAGCCAGCATCGTTCTTTTTGAAGCAATACTGCACAAATGGCTACACTGTGCGTCCATCTGTTCTTCAAAGGAGAAACGGCTACAATTTGGGCTCACTCAGTGCGCTGAAAGTCCAAGAACTGCCAAAGCTGGAGCAGGCCTTGCAACACATTATTCTCAAAAACTTTACTGAGATCTGGGTATCCTTTTCTATTGCCGAGCAGCTGCTTTTTTACACCTCTTGTCCCGTTAGAGTCTAATAGGTATACGCGACTACCTCTGCTGCTACCAGTGTCCTAAGTCGACAAATATATTGAAGTGTCTTTTTTCGTGAAGACACTGGGTTTGTTTTGGCTATCGCTAAAGCTCATAAGTGCACAAATCCAGCAAATATTGGCATCTCTAGTCTGTTTCTTGAGTCCATCGGTTCTGAATTACGCATCGTATCCAGTCGTCTCATTTATTTAAGGTAGCAATGGACCCAGCCAAACAAGTAGCCTCTCAAGTGCGCAGTACCCTAGAGCGGCTGCAACTAGCAGATAGCAAGCTATGTACGTATGTCGCATTGATTCTAGTTGATCGTTGCAGCCTAAAACACTCTAATGATACCAAGCTTGATTGTCGATGTAAATGATAGTGTTAGCCATTTCAGGAGGCGCAGATAGCATGGCGCTAGCCTTTGCTGTCAGCCGTGCAGTTGGGCCGAAAAAGTGCTATGCTTTGACGGTTGATCATGGATTCCGGCCAGAGAGCTCACACGAGGCTAACGACGTGGGGCGACAAATGCGCCACTTGGGCATCGCGCATGAGGTTAGGCAACTGGATTGGACGAGTACTGGCGGCGGCAAGGACAAAGCTGCGAGCCTGCCACCAATTCAGCGCCTGGAAGAAGTCGCTCGAGAGCGCAGATATGCCGAAATAGCAGACGCCTGCCACAAACTTGGTATAGGTGTTGTGCTGACAGGGCACCACGCGGGTGACCAGGCAGAGACACTCTTACTACGACTGCTAAGACAGAGTGGCATCTATGGCATGGCAGGAATGTCGCTTCGGACACCCTTGTCGGCTGCAATACCAAGGGAGTGGCCAAGTGCGAATATGCCAAGTGCGAATATGCCAAGTGCGAATATACCAGCCGTGATCGTTCGGCCTCTGCTGCAGTTCCAAAAGGAGGCTCTGTACGAGATATGCAAAACTCAGGGTATACGCTGGCATGAGGACGCAAGTAACAGGGATGCGCGGTTCAAGCGGAACCGATTGCGACAGCTAATAAGCGCCAAGGGCAGTGACCCAAAGTCGCCGTTCAATGCCGACTCCTTGTTGCGTGTGTGCGACAGCATGCAGGGACACCGGGAATTTATTAACCAAGCGGTAGGACGACATTTGGCCGATAACGCCAAGTTTGACACGGCGTTGGGAACTGTCGAGCTAGCGGCAGCAGCTGGCAAGCGCGGGTTTCCACAGTGGGCGGCCAATGCTGCAGTGCGCGAGCGTGTGTTGGCAGATGCAGTGGGCTGGGTCAATTGCAAGGGGCATCCGCCAGAGCTGGCCCACCTACAGCAGTTCAGCAAAGCGCTTGATAGCTACTACAAGCAGCCAGGCGTAGCAATGTCGGTCTCTGCGGCGGGTGTGACGGCGATTCCCCCAAGCTCAAGGCACGGCTGGCTGTTCTGCCGCCAAGCACCGCGGATGGCTGAAATCGAGCCATGCGAGGCACTTGCACTGGGCTCATCAGTGGTGTGGGACAAGCGGCTCGTTGTCAGCGTCAGTTGGCCAAGGAGCCAGCCAGTGGGCTCGGTCACTTGGAGTGTGTATTCGCTGGATGACGCCATGCGCCGGTGGCATGGCCCGATCTCTGATCATCGCAATCGGCTGAAGCTGGCACGCAAGCGCCTTGAGCCTCGCATGGTGCAAGTCACGCTGCCAGTAGTTTGCATTCGGATTGCAGGCGCTGGCGAGGCACAAACCTACCCTGTGTTGGCCTTGGGCCACACTATTGAGAGTGCGCCGGACGGGGCTGTCCCAGCAGGCATCGACGTCGCTGTTCGGGCGCTTGGTAAGCTGGCCTCCGCAAATGAAATTGTACGCTAGGGCTGAGTGTGGGAAATGCACGCCAGAAGGAGCAATCCAAGCAATTCTCACGCACCGTCCTTTTTTTCATCATTGATGCCTCTTTTTTCTTAGCTCTCTTTTTCTGCTCCATTTGACACTCCTATTCTGAATTGCTGCAATTCCTGAAAGCAAATGTCTGACCACGAAATGTCCTGCATGTGCGACGCGGCTCCGGGAAACCAGCCGCACCGTCACCGCGAGCTGTACGTATCGACTGTCTACTGAGCCTCAAACAAAAGTCGGCTGTAAGCGGATATGCAACGCTGGCTCTGCTCTGGGACGAATATGACTAAAAGTTAAAGTTTGCGGGCTGTTTCTGGTATTGTTTGTGTTGGTTTTTGTTCCCATTGTAGGCAGCCTGAGCCACTGATTCTGAACAATATCTTGGATCACATTGGGAACACGCCTCTCGTCCGGCTTAACCGAATCGCAAGGGCCGAGGGCCTTCAGTGTGAGCTGCTGGCCAAGTGCGAGTACTTTAATGCTGGCGGATCGGTCAAGGACCGCATTGCCCACCGCATCCTAGAGGAAGCCGAAGTCGACGGACTGATCAAGCCGGGGTATACAATCATTGAGGCCACTTCGGGCAACACCGGCATTGGGCTGGCTCTTGCCTGCGCGGTCAAGGGCTACAAGTGCATCATTACCCTCCCCGAGAAGATGTCGCAGGAGAAGGTTGATGTGCTGCGCGCTCTCGGTGCCCAGATCATCCGCACGCCCACCGAGGCTGCCTGGGACTCGCCGCAGTCCCACATCAGCGTTGCGAAGCGCCTGCATGCCGATATACCCAACTCTATGATCCTTGGTCAGTACACTAGCCCCTACAACCCGGTTGCGCACTACGATGGCACCGCTGAGGAGATTTTGCGGGCGTGTAACAACCAGCTCGATATGCTGGTAATTGGCGCTGGCACGGGCGGAACTCTCACTGGAATTGCCCGCAAGATCAAGGAGCGCTGCCCCGAGTGCCTTATCGTTGGCGTCGATCCCATTGGCTCAATCCTAGCTCAACCCGAGAGCCTCAACCAGCCTTCATCGGGCATGTACTACGTCGAGGGGATCGGCTATGACTTTATTCCAGACACGCTGAATCGCTCAATTGTCGACCATTGGATCAAAATCACCGATAAGCCGGCCTTCACTATGGCCCGCCGCCTGATCCGCGAGGAGGGGCTCTTGTGTGGCGGGTCCTCGGGCGGCGCCGTGTGGGCGGCTGTCGAGGCTGCGCGTAGCTTGGGCCCAGGAAAGCGCGTGGTGACGCTCCTGCCCGACTCTGTGCGCAACTACATGACCCGGTTCCTTAACGACGGGTGGATGGAGAACCACAAGTTCCTGGACTCGGACGAGGAGCTCCGTAAGCAGAGCGAGCGCAATGCGCAATGGCACGGAGCGCGCGTCAAGGATCTGAACCTCAATCGCGCTGTGGTCATTGAGATGAGCACACCCGTGCTGGATGCGGTCGAGCTGATGAAAGAAAACGGATTCGACCAGCTCCCTGTCATCACATCCCGGGGCATTCTGCGCGGCATTGTGACGCTGGGGAATGTCCTGTCGCTGGTCACTACGGGCCGTGTCACATCTGATGCCAAGGTGTCGGACGTCATGTTCCGCTTCCAGACTGGTTCGTCTAAAAAGTTCCGCGAGATTACTCCCGAAACGCCCCTGGCCGAGCTCGAGCACTTTTTCGAGAACAACATCGCTG
The DNA here is from genome assembly GCA_027578835.1 of Coemansia sp. RSA 2050. Taxonomy (NCBI): domain Eukaryota; kingdom Fungi; phylum Kickxellomycota; class Kickxellomycetes; order Kickxellales; family Kickxellaceae; genus Coemansia; species Coemansia sp. RSA 2050. The sequence goes on along the minus strand of JANBSU010000141.1, from coordinate 27,036 downwards.
GTATCGTCACCGAGCGGCTTTCTATCGACGAGGACCGCGTGGCATTCCTGCCGGTGCATGTCGTTACCGCTGTGGATCTCCTAACGTATCTCATCTCAAAGAAGAACTGAGGAGGAGTGCTTTTCCACGCTTTATCCGCAAAATAGCCAATATACGGCCAGTAGAGTCACGTATCATTCTTGCCAAATGCCATAAGGGTAGCTAGATATTTGGAGCTGATTTGGGTTTGGCTGGTCGAGGCCGTCACTTGGCATACAACCGTGCAAGGCTGAATACATCTCTAAACTCTAACTACTATGAACGTTGTCCAAGAGATCCGGGGTATAAACGAGAGCGAGTTGCGGCAGGGGTCGTCTGGAGGCACTGCGTCGTGGCATGAGGAGTACAAGGATAGCGCCTACATATTCGCTGGCGGGCTGCCGTTCGACCTCACCGAGGGCGATATAATCTGCGTGTTTTCGCAGTACGGCGAGATAGTCAACATCAATTTGGTTCGCAACAAAGAGACTGGCAAGTCGAAGGGCTATGCGTTTTTGCAATACGAGGACCAAAGGTCTACTATACTTGCTGTAGACAATCTCAATGGCGCCAAAGTCCTGGGACGTGTGTTGCGCGTGGACCACGTTAAAGGGTATAGACAGCCCAAGGGCGAGGAGCTGCCGACGGAGCGGGTTATGAATGCCGCGCCAGCACTATTGCCTGTTGAGCAGGAGGCGGAGGGAGATGAGGCGCTGATGCAGAGGGCAGGTATTGACCCCGAGGACCCTATGGCCAGCTATTATCTGGACAAGTATAAGCGCCGGCTAAAGAAGGAAGGCAAGCGGGAGCAGGGGGGCAAAGAGCATCACCATCGCCGTCATCGGGACAAGGAGCGCGAGGGTCGGCGGCGTAGGCGTAGAGATGCCGAGGAGTTGGAGTCTGGCCAGACCAAGGGCGAGCGGTCATCGCGACAATTGCCAGCTAAGAGCCACACCAGGTCGCGGTCACGGTCGCCCTAGCCTTTCGCAAATCTTTGGATATGTGCTCCTTGCCTTTTCTAGATGCATTCCCGTGTGCGCGTACTTTGATAGAGCGTCAAGTGATCACTTTTCTCCTGCACGGTCTGGTGATGGTTGTTGCTGGCCCTCGCCTATAAAAGGCCCGGGCTGCCCGTGCTGTTTCCCTCTTTCCTTGCTTGAGTACCGTTCATATCTTCACCAATCAACCACAATTGCAGCCGCATCGATTGCCCCACTATTCACACGGCAGCCGCATTTAACGGCGTTTCACACTTGTAATCCCCCCCCCGCACAGTCTTTATACGCCTCTAGGCTGTTTGTCTCTCTTTAGTTCTAGCTGCCGGTGCCGTTGAAGGAACGTCTTTTGAAGCCCATGGCAGCGCCTCGGTTAAGGGTTCACTCGGACTGCGTGATAAGCTCGCCGGCAGTTGTGCCGTTTCGAGTGCCTACCCGCCAAGAGAGCGAAGAAACAGTGGTAGCTAAGGCTGTGCAGAGCGAAAGACAGCCAATGTTCATTGGCATTGGCGGCGGTCGCGGCGCAGGAAAAGAGTTCACCTGCCGATATATCATAGATAAGGTTCGCGAGCGTGGGTATGGTGAGCTGGCAGAGCGCGTCGTGCATTTGCACCTGGATGATTTTCACCGTGAGCTGTCGGATGAGGACCGGGCCTTGCTTGAGACGGGCATAACCGAGATCAACTTTGACCATCCAGAGTCGTTTGACTTTGAGTTGCTGGAGGACGTGCTCAAGCAGCTCCGGGCGGGGGAGCCAGTGGATGTGCCTCAGTGGGACTGCGCGCAGATGCGTAGGACTGGCGTGCGGCGGGTAGAATGCCAGCCGCGAGTGGTCCTCGTTGAGGGCATTTTGGTGCTGTTTGTAAAGGAGGTGCGTGGGTTTATGGATATGCAGGTATTTGTCGACGTGGATAGCGATACGAGGCTAGGGCGACAGGTGCGCGCTATGATCAAGGCTGCGGGCGGCGACAATGACCACTCTGGCTTGAAGCGGTTCCTTGACAATTACCTATTTATGGCCAAGCCGTCGTTTGAGGAGTTTATCTGGCCGACAAAGCGCTGGGCTGACGTCATAATACCAAAAGGAGACCGGAACAATGTCGCAATTGAACTTATTGCTCAGCGCCTAATTGATTTGGGCCATGGCTCTTGAGCATCTGTTGTCCTGGGTGTGGCTTTTCTAGACCAGCTTTTTGCTTTAACATGCCATACAGAAAATCATGCTATAGCCGATCGTTTTTCACAGGAAAGCCGGCTTCTGGGTGGGGGAGAGAAGGCTTGGAGGGACGAGCATGTTTACTTTACGTCCTGGCAGCGCTACTGCACCAAGAAGGGATGATGGAGAGTTGCCACAGGAATCAATGTCTGGTTCCGTGCTCACGTGGCCAGCAGTAGAACTCGCGTCCCTTTTTCTAGCCGAGCTTGGATCTGCGCCAGTCGTTTTGTCACTTCTTTTCCAACACACGCCTTTTCTTTTTTTTTTTTCCCTCAGATATTTAAACACTCTAAGCACCTTTTTCCCCCTTTCCTTTTTATATCTGACGTTGGTTCTTAAAGAGTACTCATGGAGCTCTCGCGCCGCGCCGGGCCAGCGGTTGGCCTCCCAGCGATGGAGACAGGGATTCCGACACAAAATGTCGAGTCTATTCTCAATCGCACTGCGCCCTCAATATCCATATACCAGACTAGCGTCAACCTCTTGGACAAACTAGCGTGTATCGACGGGTTCGAGACATACCTGGCGTCGCTGCTTGAGGACAGCCCTCGCGACACAAAGAATGGCGCGCCGTACTTGAACCCCATACAGCTTTTGTGGGACACGTTCCGGCAGGGCACCTCGCTCTGCGTGATATACAACGCGCTTCGGCCCTTGGAGCCGCTGAGCACGACTTTGGACGAGACACAGAACATTCTGAAGCAGCGCAAGGACCGCGTGTACCGCTTCGTCAAGGCGTGCAAAGAGAACCACATTGTACGCGACGAGGACCTTTTCACAATCTCGGAATTGTTCAAGGATGACACAAATTCATTTGTAAGGGTGCTGAAGACTATTGAAATTGTCGTGGACACTATTCAGAGCCGCGGGCTTTTGGACGTTACGCGGCTAGTAGAAAAGCCCTCGGCGCGCTTTGCCGAGGCGCAGCTGGGTCCGCCGCAGGACCACCGAGAGCACATTATCAAGGAGTTTATTGAGACTGAGCGGAGATACGTGCACGATCTCGAGCTGCTTCAGGTAAGTGACCAAGGACGCTTTTGACATAATGACGCGCTTGTGCCGAGCTGCCGGTAGCCAACTCCCCTCCCGCACCCGCATATATTTATTTGCTGCAGACATGATGTGCAGCATACATCATGCCGGCAAAGCAAAGAGTTGGAATGCGCTTATTGACGCCCGCTTACTAATCCTCGCGCCTGCTTGACATGTCTGTTTTTAGGGATATATGGACGATCTGCAAAAGAAGAACATTATACCAAACGAGAGCATTCGCTACATATTCGCCAATCTCAACTCGGTCGTTGACTTTCAGCGACGCTTCCTGGTGGGCGTCGAGGCCAACGTCTCGCAGCCACCCGAGGACCAGCACTTTGGCGCTGTGTTTATCAACATGAAGGAGGGGTTCATGGTGTACGAGCCGTACTGCGCCAACTACAAGCGTGCCTCGAAGCTCTGCATCGCCGAGGAAGAGTCGCTAAAGGTATGTGCAATGTTTGATGAGATTGCAATTGCACAGGCCCAAGCCTCGCTCTGCTTGGCATTGTTTGCTTTAACCGATGCTAGCTTGCCACCCTACTGCATAAATTGCGCCCTCTCCTTGTTGGCTAATGTCGCATTGAAATTCTGTGTGTGCGCAATTATCTAGGCATTGTCGCACATTATTGAGCCGCACTATGAGCTGCCATCTATGCTGATCAAGCCAGTTCAGCGCATATGCAAGTACCCGATGATCTTGACGGAGCTGGCAAAGTTCTATGACAAGGCTTCGCCTATTTACGCAGAGCTCAAAGAGGGCATCACGGCCATTAGCAGCATCGTGGAGCAAGTCAACGAGGCTGAGCGCAGGGAGGACAACTTGTTAGTCGTTGCCGAGCTTGAGGACCGCGTGGAGGACTGGAAGGGCTACTCCATTTCCACGTTTGGAGAACTGTTTCTGAAAGATTCGTTTGTCATGTCTACTACGGACGTCAAGCGCGAGCTGCTCATCTATTTGTTTGAGAATATCCTCATCTGCTGCAAGGAGGTGAACGAAAAGGAGCGGCGGCGTAACCAAAAGCACAAGTCTAATGCCCTGCAGCTAAAGGGCAGGATCTTTTTGTTTAGCATCCACAGCGTCGTCGACACTTCTCGAGACGGCCAGCTGAGCTTGACTATCTACTGGCGCGACGTGGTCATGGAGAATTTTAGCTTGGCTTGCCGCACCGATGACCAGCTCAAGCTGTGGAAGAGCACTATGGAGCGACTGATTACGCGCACAAGGGAGCGGACGGCTGCTGAGCAGTCACAGGAAAGCCCGACAACGCTTGTGCCTCAGCGTGGGGGCTCGAACCAGCAGTACGGCACGGACTACGACAGCGAAGACATTGGCATCCAGCGCCGCGGCCGGTACTCGGAGGGGTCGAGCCTGACCATGGCAATGCAGCAGGACAAGTCTGCTAGCTCGCTGTCCCACCGCAAAACATATGACGGCGCTGCGAGCCGTGGACGCAATAACGCCAATAGGCTTGCGGGCGACTACCAGAGCGAGCTGGTCGATGGCATTGAGCGCTCGGCTACAATATCCACGTTCCACCGGCGGCAGGGCACCAATGGCAGCGGCAGCAGCTTTGGCGACTCCGTGGAGCCCGTGTACCGCAGCCAGAGCAGCCCCATGCAGAGCGGGCCTTACTATGGCAAGCACGAGGTTCCGCCCGTGCCCGTGCCTCCGTTCCACCGCAGCGCCGGTGACACTGTGGGCAAGATTCACTCGCAAAAGGGGCCGGGTCCTATCACCATCACGCCGCCGATCCCGACGGCCTTTTCGTCGTCCATTTCGCCCGTGACGCCTGGCATTCTGGGTGGGCCAGGTGGGCTGTCGGCAATGTCGAACATTGCTACGCCTGTGCCCTTGCTCCCTAGCTCGCATGGCGCGACCCTGCCTGGTGGGCTGCAGGCAAAGCCTGTCAAGGTCAAAGTGCACTTCCAGGACGACATCTTTGTCATTGTTGTCAAGCACGACGTCCACCTCAAGGACTTGGTAGAGCGGGTAGAGCGCAAGATCAAGATTTGCGCCGGCCCGCGAGTGGGCATTTGCAGTGGGCATGAGCAGGACCTGGCTTCGGCTCCGCCCCTGGGCATCCGTATGAAGTACCAGGACGAGGACGGCGACCTGATTAGTATCGGCTTTGACGAGGACGTTCAGCTGGCGTTTGAGTCGGCTAATGCGTCTAGGAAAGATGAGACTGTCATGAGCACGCTCAACTTGTTTGTCTCCCTGTAATCTCGGGATCTTTCAGCTTGCCGCACTCCTGACGTCCTTGATCGCGCCTTGATCTCGGTGATCATGGATAGTGAGACGTAAGCGCCTTTCTCTCTGGCTTTTTTTTCTTAGTGCCGTTAGCCAGCCGCATTCTCGATTCTGCTTCAATTCTTTTTTCTTTTCATTAACCATTTGTGAACATCTGTTAGCTTGGCAACCCCCTTTTTTTACTTTGAGCTGAGATAATGTTCCGCAACAACTACGACAATGACGCCTCTACATGGAGCCCACAGGGCCGCATTTTCCAAGTCGAGTATGCATCCGAAGCCGTTAAGCAAGGCTCGGCCGTGGTCGGCTTGAAATCCAAGGAGCACGTTGTTCTAGTGGCCGTGAAGGTAAGTATCGGCAGCAGCGAGTTTATTATCAGGCGATGGATGCTGCTTGGTTATCGCGGCTCTCGCTAAATGGCTTGTGTATATCTTCTCGCTCTTGCTCTGTCATTGTTTTAGCGCTCGCCCAACGAGCTGGCGTCGTACCAGAAGAAGATTGTGCGGATTGACGACCATATGGGCATTGCCATGGCGGGGCTGACCTCAGACGCGCGAGTTCTGAGCAACTACCTGCGCTCGGAGGCGATGCGTTCTAAGATGATCTACGGGCGCGCGCTGCCTGTTGGTCGGGCTGTCAATGCCATTGGCGACAAGGCACAGACGAACACGCAGGAGTACGGGCGGCGGCCGTATGGCGTGGGGCTCCTGGTTATTGGGCAGGACGACACTGGGCCTCATCTGTATGAGTTTAGTCCATCGGGTATCGTGTCGGAGTACTATGCGTACTCCATCGGGGCGAGGTCGCAGTCGGCGCGTACGAACTTGGAGAGAAACTTTGAAAAGTTCGAGGATATGAGTCTGCAGGAACTGGTGGTCCATGGACTGCGCGCGCTGAGGGACACACTACAGCAGGGGAAGCAGCTGGATACGTTGAACACTTCTATTGGCTTTGTGGGTAAGGACACTAAGATGACTATCCTCGATGGAGAGAACACCCAGGCGTACCTGGACCTGCTTGACGAGGGCGAGGCAATGGAAACCGAGTAGTAGTGCAGTGTCCTTTCTTTTCTTTACCTCTTTCTTTTTTCTTTCTTTCTTCTGCTACATGATACTGAGCATGCCAATTGCCTTGGGCTGAGTATGTTGGGTGAAAAATGGTATCGATGATGAAAGCAGTCCTCTGAGAAGCCTACAAGCTTTTTTCGGCTTTTGATTTCTTTCCTTTTAAATGTTGTATATCGCTTAGTTTGTATCAATTACTCTTCCCTTTTTTTCATTTTATCATTTTCCCCTTTGTTGCTCGCTCAGTACAGCTCTATCTTTTCATAATGGCGGGTGTCTGGCTGCGAATTTGCGGTCTCCCGCCACAAACAACCAAGAGCGAGGTTATAAAGCTCGCCCTCGGGCGCGCTATAACGGTTGAAGTTCAGGATATCAGCACACAGGAATGCGCTGGCCGCTTCTTGGTTGACACCATGGAGACGGCCAAGACAGTGCTGCAACGAGCAAACTACGTGATGATGCGTGGAAGCCTAGTCAAGATCGGACTGAGTGCCGAGGATCTGGCGCGATGCCATATGGTTACGGTCAAAAACTATAGCTGGAAAACAGTCGGCATAAAGAGGCTCTTTGTTTTTAGCAAGGGGCACGGCACGGTGTGTAATATTTCTGTGGAGGAGGGGCAGGCCAAGGTCTGGTTTTTTGAGGAGAAAGAGGCGCGGGGGTTTATGGATAACTTGAGTAAGGGTAACGTTTGTGAGGGAGATCCGGTCGCGGTGCTGGAGGGTCAGGGTCTATTGGTGGGCGGCGTTCGGCCGGCGGATGTCATTGTTGTGGACGATAGCGATGAAGAGATAGCTGCGGATATCCCGCTGACACCGAGCCTTCCTAGTGCCACTGGCTGCTCGGCTACAGGCCCTGATGTAAAGCACAATGTGCTGCCACTGGGCAAGAGCGGCGCTGACTCGCAGCCCAAGGGGCTAGCACCTGTTCATAGGTATTTTGCACGCAAGTCCCTTGCGCCAAAGAACCGGCACAAGGCCAGGCGACTTTCTAGCCTTTCTGGTGAGTCGGCATCTAATGACGTCGGCTCAGCCTCACAGGTAGTGCCAACCCTGCCCCCAGCAAATGCGTCGACAGGGCGCATCTCAACCAATAACGAGGCACTGCCGCCAGCACTGCCGGCTAACGGCAAGGCGCCGAGTGTTGCTATTGTACCTCTTGATGTTGGCAGCTGGCAGGTCCGGGCGCCATACATATACGAGTACATTTACTGCCAGACGGCCAGCACCATTGCAGCCTACTCGGATAGCAAAGCCAAGCACATGCTCTCGGTTGCTTGGAGCAAGAGCAAGAGCGCCGATCCCAGCATGATGAGCCTGTACTCGTCGCTGGGCAACCACCATACGTGCGACACGATCAGCAATTGGAGCGTGTCGCACACTAGCCCGCGCGACGACAATCTGTGTGAAGGCGACGTGTCGAGGATCACTAAATCGCAATTCGCTCTGCCACCGCGTGGCAGCATGGCTAACGACTCGTCGACGCTTGCTGCGTTTAGCGGGATGCCGGCTGGGGTGGTGCAAAACAGGCAAGGCAGTGACGAGTTTCAGGTGCCAGTGACTGCGTTCAAGATGCACGACAACGGGAATATCTTGTTTGGGTGTGCCTTGCGCAGCGTGCTGGTGTTTGACGCAAACAGCTTGAAGCGAAAGGGGACCCTGGTGCTCCTGGACAACATCGATGGTGTGTACGATGTGGGCCGTGATTATGTCGTGGCAAATGCGTACAATGGCGAGATTGGAGTGTGGAAGGCGGGGTCGCGCAACCACATGTGGCGATACAACGATATGCGCCGATTCAAAGGCCAGGCTGAGCAAAAGTCGCTGATCACTGCTCTCCGAGTAGCCCGCAGCGACGCCGGCGTGTATGCCGGCGACTCTGGCAAGGGCCTCTCGTATTGCGATTTTCGTGAGCGGTACATTGGGAGACTCTCCTCGCCGCACAGTGGCGTGATAAGCTGCATTGAGGACGCTGGTGGCAGCAAAATCTTGGTTGGCACATACGAGGGCGATGCGAGGCTACTGGATACCCGCTTTTTGCGACAAAGCAGTGCGTCGGCGATCTGCTCGTATGCGACTGGCTTGAATGGCGCTGGCATAGGCGCCATTCGCATGTGTCCGCAGAACGACAACATGTTTGCGTGCTCGGCGGGTAGCGATGTGCTCGTCTACTATAAGGAGGTACCTGCTGGCAAGAAGGCTCTGCTGTTCACCCACCAGGCCCATCGGACGCTTGTGACGGACTTTGGCTGGCATCCTAGTCGTAACAACATGTATACTATTGGCTCTGTCGACATTGGAGCTAAGTACTGTCCGGGTGAGCTTCACATCTGGAGGCCAGCCGACATGATCCTGTACCGAGATGCCGGCATGGCACTCTAGCTTGTTATTTGGTGTCATTATTGAAGGCAAACTGCTAGCAAAAAAGAGGTATGCAATGTATTGAGCTGAGCGGATCTAGCAAAGCACCTGGCTCTTGACCTGGAAATACTGGTCGAAGCGCAAGCGTGCATAGTCCATGTAGTCAAAGTCAATGTCGGATATCGAGGCCTGGACAAGAGCCCAGATGCCCCAGTAAAAGTGCGAGGCTAGCTGGAAAAGCTTCACTTCGTGGTAAATGTCCTCCAGAGCGGCGGGGGACGAGTCGTGGCCTAGATGATCCAGGTAGGCTTTGAACCACGCCAACTGGGCAGGCTTTGCTGGGTAGCGAGAATAGTCGCACTCAAAGCCCGCATACTCGTTAAAGTGGTTCGCGATATCAAAGCCGCGGTAGTTGTACATCGCGTACTCGTAGTCAATAAACGAAACCGAGTCCTTGGTTTCAGCCATGATGACGTTGCCCGAGAGCAAGTCGTTGTGTGCAAAGACCACTGGCGAGTGGAGGGCGGTCAGCATGGATTCTAATAGATCGACTTCGCTGTTGAGCATTTCTAGAGTGAGATGCTTGTGGAATAGATCGTTTGCTCTTTGGTCTTCGTAGTTGGCGGGTATATCTTTCATCCAGCGGCGGAGGATCGGGAAGAGCTGCGGCGAGTGGTCGCCTGGCAACTTGACTTTGCTCCACTCGGCTAAACGCTTGGCAATCAGCGGCGCCCACTGCTCGCTGCCCATCTCTTCGGGCTTGGCGATGGTTCCTGGGATATACCCGTATACAAGGCCATTGTCAAAGCGTGCGTAGAGCTCCGGACACATGCCAAGTCGCATCAAACCGGCCATGTTCTACTGTACATAATGGTTAGTTGGTGGACCGGATAGCAGCAAAGTTGGGAAAATCACGAGTCACTTACAATTAGCTCTTGGTTCCGATCGATGATGACCTCGGTCCGTTTGCCATAGGCACGAATAAGCACGGTCTTTCCTACTCGCTTGTTCGTGCACTGCATCACTACATGGAAGAGCGTGTTAGCAAGCTTGGATTCAATTGCCTCTGGCTGTATGAGCTGGTGTCGGGCTACTTACGCTTGTTGGTGATGCCATCCTTGCACTGGCTGAGAACAAGCTCGTCGTTGCTCCACTCGGGGAAAACCTGCACTAGAAGCGCGCGAGAGTCCTCAAAGAGCGAGTCGTGCCGTACCTCAAAGGTAAAGAGTGGAATGGAGCCAATAAGTGCGGCGGTGTTCAAGTGCTCAACCGAAAACTCCGTGTTGGTCATCCTTGGAATAAGAATAAAAAAGTTATGAACCAAAGATGGAAAAAAAATAAATGCAGAGAAGAAAAGGAAGGATCGGGAGGTTGGGCCCGCCACTACACTACTACAAGTAATGCTCGATTGTCGCAGTCGATTCCGGCGACAGACAGCTTGTGATCACGCTTCTGGGAAGGCCATGAGACTGTGACGATCTAGCAGAAAGGAGGATAAAGACGACCAAAAGTGCTCATGTGCTCCTTTTTCAGCATATGGGCCACGGCGGTGCCTAGCATGACTCGCGTTCTAGAATATAAAAAAGCTTTTGAGTACGCAGAAAAAAGTACCTAATAGTCGTACTTGAACTTGAAGTATTCTGGGTCAAAGTGGTGGACACGCACCAGACCGTCCTCACCACCAGAGGCAAAGCCCTTGCCGTCGGGCTGGACGGCCAGGGTGTTGATAGGACCGAAATGGCCCCTGGAGCGGCCGACCTCGTCCTCAAAGATCTTGTGGAAGAACCTGCTCTCGAACTTGCCCTGGCGCGACGACGTGGTTGTGACCTCGCTAGCAGCCTGGCCACCGCCGAGAATAACCAAATCCTGCGTAGGGGTCATAGTGGCCGTGTTGAGCGGAGCATCGGCCTTGTATATCTTCATGGGGTCAAGCGTAGCAGTCTCGAACAAGCGCGCCGTCATGTCGCGGCTGCTGGTAATAAAGTAGGTGCCGTCCTTCCACATCTGCATATCAGTAATAATTCCATCGTGAGCCTTTGCGGTCTGCACAACCTCCTCGTTCCTCCAGTCGTAGAGAGACAGGCTTCCGTCCTCGTGGCCCGAGACAATAAACTTGTCCAAGTAGCCCCAAGCAGCAACGGTGGGCTTGGCCCCGGATGCTCTGAGAATGACAATAGGCTCGTTGCTCTGCTCGGGCCTGCTAATGTCAATGGCAAAAACGTAGATGCCACTCTTGTGGCCCATGCGCTCCTCAGTGACCATCAGCACGTACTGGTCGTCCTGCGAAAACTCGACGCGCTTCACAGCTGTCGGCAGCTCCCAGGTGTGCAGCATGCGGCCAGTCTCAGCGTGCCACAAGCGTGCAGTGTTGTCGGCGGCGCCTGTAATAACCAAAGTGCTGGTCTTGTTGCAGTCGATGGTCCACAGAGCACCCAGGTGGCCAATGTAGCAGCCAATGTGCTCGCCATTATGCGAGTACCACAGATTGGCAATCTTGTCCTTTGACACGGTCATTAGGAGGTCGCCGTCGCGGTTATACTTGATCTGCGTCAACGGACGCTCGTGTCCCTGGAGCAGAAGAGGTCTCATTTCTTTTTTGAGGGGGGGGAGTTGCCTTTGCGAAATGTGCCTGCCTGATTCGAGAAAATGAAAATGAGTATTCTCCTCCTTTTCTAGGCCAAGAAATAAGATAGACAAGATTCAGCACGCCGAATCACAGAACAGATAAATTGCAAAATGAAGAATTGAAGACAAACAAAGGAGAAGAAAAGAAAATTGCACAAACCCTTCCTCGATTTAAGGATGTGAAATTTCGCCTTGAAAGGCGCTGGGTGACTTGATCAGCCCTGCTGCTGGCAAAAAGGCGCAATGTAAAAATTTTGAAGCCTATTAGTGATCACTAAATCAGCAGGGTTGGATCGGCTCTTGCTGCTTAGGACAAAGGGACATCAGCGTCTTGACAGCTTGCGTGGTGGCCTTGAACTGGGCCAGGGTAGGCTTGTCGTAGTGTCTGACCATGCCCGTGGATGACGACAGGCGGGATAGCTGGAGGAATGTGGCCGCTAGGCCCCGAATGGCCTGGGAGCGTGCGCAAGCGCGGCCCTTGTCAGCATCCGCAGCGACGACGCTTCCCTTAGCAACAGCCTGCAGCGCAGCAACGGCCTTTTCAAACAACGACAGAAGCTGGGTCAGCTCATTAAGGTGGGCCTGATCAACTTGCAGGTCGCTGGACGCAGCAGAGAGAAAGCGCACTTGCTTAGAGCGCTCCAGCGGCTCAGCGCCCCCACCAAGCAGCGGGGAGCTGAGCTGTTGCGAGGGCCTCCTAAGCGATATTGCTGACTTGTGCGGCAGCGGACCACCGACTCGCGCATTAGCACCCATGTGTATGCGGCTGTCGGAACGATTCCGCGAGTGCGCTGACGGCCCCGGCAGGCGGCGGGCATCAACAAAGGGCCGCCCATCAACGCTGATCTGCAAGCCGGGGGCGACGGGAAGCTCGGCGTCAATTTCCTCAGAGACCCAGCGACGATGGCGCAAGGCACTGCTGCCACCCGACGCAAGTGGCGATGGGATCGACGGCGCATGGGCCAGCTGCGACCGCGTAGCGGCCCACGACTGCTGCGACACTCGCGCGAATATGCGCAGAAGCTCGGCCAGCGCCACTGCTGCTTGCAGCGCATCCTCTATGGCGCGCGCACACCCATTTTCGATTCTTGGTGCTGGCTTGGGTGGGGCTGTTCCCGATTCGGAAGCGGATATTGTGTGGCTGGTATCTGGTTTCATTGATGCTGGTCTCGGTTCAGCCGCGTGGTATGTGGCGTCGTGTAGCTGCTTTATCTCTGCTGCTACTGCGTGCAGTGCCATAGTTGTGGCTCGCAGCGATGGCCCATCCGCTGCCTCAAGTACCGGGCTGCCTGCCAGCCGCTGCACACAGGTACGGAGCACCCCTACCGTTTGCCTGCTAGCACGTACTAGCTGGCCATTGCCAGGCGCAGCTGCTAGGGCCTGCTTGTGAGACAATGGCACTGTGCTGGCGTCGCTGTGGAGTGCTTGGTGCATGTCGCCCATGTGCGCCTCGGCTGCTGCCCACTCGGCACTGCAGAGGTCTCTGGCTGTGTCGCCCTGCATGTTCAGCTTTATGCTCTCGAGTTCGGTGAACAACACGCGGCACGACTGGAGTATGTGTTTGGCAAGCTCTGCTTCCCACCCCTCGGACTGTGTAGCCATGAATGCAAGCGCTTGCATAATACTCGTGTAAAATGAGCGAAAAAAGGGAAAGGAAGAGTGACACGGCGAAAGAAAAAAAAGACAAAGCGAAAGGGAGACATGGAGGGGGTGAGCCTGGCAAAGAGTTCAAAAGGGATACGGCCAGGGACCTTGAAACAAACAGCTCACTTGGTTCAGCTCAGCTCGGACTGGACCTGTCCTATCTTTAGAGCCGCTAGCTAGTCCTCTCCCCCCAATCCCCTCGTGCGTACGTAAGTTTAGTCTAGCAATATCCTCTTTGTCTCCCTTCTGACTTTTCTACTTTCTGCCACCTGTATATATTTGTATTTCAGATGTAAGTGATGATGTTTGGACCTGGATACAGATGCGGTTTTGAGCTGTTGCCTGCGCACAGAACTCTTTGCAGAAATACCGCCTTTGCTTGTGCACATCTGCCGAATTTAGCTCAGAAAGAGAAGGCAATTGGAGTCTGTGCTTTCTTTCTTTTCTGACTTTACTGCTATCGAACAATTCGCCCCTGTCTGCTACGATTTGCTAATTTGTATTTATCTCCCAATCTGTAGTATTACGCGGTCACCTCCAATTTCAGTGCTTTGCGTCCGTGGTTCTTTTTCCTCTCTTTCTCGTTTCAAGCTACAACCATTTGCTTTGTGTCTTGTCCTCGCTTTCATTTTTTGTCTTGGTATTTTCTTTCCCTGTCTTTTTGTATTGTCTGTCTATGATGGCCTACTCGGAAGAGAGCGCGAGCGGTGGTGGTGGTTTGGGTGCTAACGAGGATCAGATCCGTAAGCGCCAGAGTCGGTTTCAAGGACACTGGGATTCAACCGGCGGCCAAAAGTCCAACTTACAGACAACGAGGAATCCAAATCTCGCAGTGATGGGTGGTGCTGAGAATGGATATAGCTGGGAATCGCTGGTCTCAGGCAATAGCGCAGCTACTCCAAGTGCAGATAACACCTTGCGCAACAATCTCAAGACCATCCCTGGCAACATCGACGACGACTGGTCCGAGCTCTTGAATCTGGTATGTTTTTCCCCTCCTATGAGCTTGCTGTAGATGAGCCTTCATGTGCTCGCATTGTTCATTTAATTTGTTGTGCTATCGAGGCCCCTCTTGTACGTCCCTTTTCCCTCTCCCGCTCCTGTATCATTGTTGCTGGCATCCAGGCTTGGGGTTTCTTTGTATGTGAAAGCCTGACCTCCCCCCGCACTCATTGCTGGCACATTTGCTGGATAAATGAATTGCTGTGCCCGTGTGCCAGTTTCACCGGCTCGCTCTTATCGCCGACTATAATTTCTCCTGGCTCTATTTGCACTTTGGCTTTATGCGCCAGCCATGCATGCGTGCGAGTGTTTGAGTGTGCCTTGTGCCGCAGCTTTGCATATCGGCACTTTTGAAAAACAGCTGCTTGCATATTTAATTACGCCTGAACTGTGTACTATACTCTGTCTGGTCACTAATGTCGTGAACCTTGAGTATTTATTCATATAGGCTGGGACTAGCACCAGTGCTAGCGCCAGCAGCCGGTCGGTGGGCTACTCGAACATTGGGCTTGGCCGTCTAAGTGGGAGTGACAACAATGCTGGGGTTGCTCATGTAGACGCCTCCTCCTCTAGTCTCTCGGCGAGGCACCGCCGACAGCTGGTTGACATGATCCAGACCGACTTTCCGCGTACGCCCTCTCCTGCTATAGACTCGAATGGAATCCGCGTGCGCGCGCCTAACGCTCCACCGCAGCGACAAGGCTCAATCGACGGTAGCGGGATGCCAAGCTCTCTTGCCCCTGATGCCGCAGTCACAAGCCAGTCGCCGAACTCGTCGGCATTTTCGGCAATGTCGGTCTCGGTGCCCATGAGAGGACCCAGCTTTTCCTCGCCGGCGGGGCTGCTATCTGACACCAATATTTTGGGCATTCCCTCGCGCCAGCACTTGGTATCTTCGCCCAACCGCATGCATAGTAGTGCTGCTGTTGCTGTTGCTGTTGCTGCTGATGGTGGTGTTACGAACCCTAGCGATGATGCTTCACTGTCACCTAATGTTGGGCAGATGGTTAGCTCGCTGCTCGATCAAGAGGAAGGGCCTGACCGCCGCCACTCACAAGTAGACTTTTTTGGCTTGTCTGCAGGATCGCCACCTGGGTCATCATCAGTGGCACTGTCTAACCAGTCACTCTGGGCAGCGCGCCATGCCGCACGGCTAGATGGTGTGCAGCGAGCGGCGTCCACGCCGCCTCGCAATGCCGTGCCCGGAGCTGTTGGGTCTGCTAACGGCATTAATATGTGGGGGGCTATGGACAGTGGCACCGGTCCAGTTGCGCCGGGGTCAACTCTCCACGATGGTGGGCTCTTGGCGCAGAGCCCTATGAGCGGGAGCGGCCAACTTGGAGCTGAGGACCTCAACTACCGCATTCGCAGTCTACGACTTGGCGATGATGGCGGTGGTAGTGGTAATAGTCGTGGCCTGCGTAGTGCCGAGCTGCGTGGCTCTCACGACATCTTTGGCGATATTGAGAAGCCGGTGACAGCTCGAGCGCATGGGGCAATGGTGGGAGCTGGCGAGCAGTGGGATTTCGGCCATCAGCTAATGTATGACCACAGTGCGCAGCGGCCGCCACATATGCGACTACAGTCATCGATGACTGTTGGGCCGACTAGCGGCGGTGGGGCACCTGGCGTGGAAAACATTGTCACAGACAGGAGCCTCCTCTATGGCGGCGCTGGGTTTGGCATCAACAGCCCTGGGATGGGGCCCAACACAGCACCGCACTCGTTCACGCGTGCTCAGTCGTACAACGACAGCAGCAGGTTCATGCGTGGAGGAGGGCCGGCTAGCGCCTATCCCCTGCCTCAGCCTGTCGCGCAGAGGCCCAATATGTCTGGGCTGGCCAGTGCGGGGATTGTCGGCGGGTATGGCGGACCCCAGTCTGCGCTGGGGCAGCAGCAGCAGGGCGTTCATCCAGGGCAGATGCAGATCCCAGGCCACCACATTCACTCATTGCCGCACACACCGCACCAGCAGGGGCTCTCGCACATGCACCAGCACCAGCAGCAGCAGCACCTGGCTGTCTTGCACTTGCAGCAGCAGCAGCAGCAGCAGCAGCAGCAGCAGCAGCCGCACTCTCAGTCGGGGCACAAGCAGATAGCGCCCTCGCAGCAGATGGTGGTGGCGCGCGAGGCGATGATGTATGGTACCCCGCCGCCGTTGCTCAACATGTCGTCGAGTATGGGCGGGGCTCAGATGATGTACCGGTCAGGGCCCAAGACGGCTGCGGTGATGGAGACGCCGGCGCATGGGCCTCGCAGCGAGGTGCTGGAGGAGTTCCGCAACAACAAGACGCGCAAGTACGAGCTAAAGGACATTGTCGAGTACATGGTCGAGTTCAGCTGCGACCAGCATGGGTCGCGGTTTATCCAACAAAAGCTCGAGACGGCGGCGCTGGAGGAGAAGGAGCTGGTGTTCCAGGAGATCATGCCGAGCGGACTGCAGCTGATGACGGATGTGTTTGGCAACTATGTGATCCAAAAGTTCTTTGAGCACGGCAGCCAGGTGCAGAAGCACATGCTGGCCAAGCAGATGGAGGGCCACATTCTGACGCTGTCGCTGCAGATGTACGGGTGCCGCGTCGTGCAGAAGGCCCTCGAGCACGTCCTCTCCGAGCAGCAGGCCGGCATGGTGCGCGAGCTGGATGGGCACGTGCTGCAGTGCGTCAAGGACCAGAACGGCAACCATGTGATCCAGAAGGCCATTGAGCGCGTGCCGGCCAAGCACATCAAGTTCATCATCGACTCGTTCCACGGGCAAGTGTACACGCTGGCGACGCATCCGTACGGGTGCCGCGTCATCCAGCGCATGTTCGAGCACTGCGACGAGCGGCAGACGCGGCCCCTTCTCGACGAGCTGCACCAGTTCACGGCGAGCCTGGTGCAGGACCAGTACGGCAACTACGTGATCCAGCATGTCATGGAGCGCGGCAAGCCCATTGACCGCAGCCTGGTGTGTGCGCGCGTGCGAGGGCATGTGCTGCAGCTGAGCAAGCACAAGTTTGCGTCCAATGTCGTCGAGAAGTGCATTGCCTACGGCGACCCCAAGGACCGCAAGGCCCTCATCGACGAGATTACGCTGGTGAGGCGCGACGGGTCGTGCCACCTGATCACGATGATGAAGGACCAGTACGCCAACTATGTTGTGCAGAAGATGCTGGATGTCGTCAAGGTCAACCAGCGCGAGCAGATACTTATCAAGATCCAGCCACACATGGCCGCTCTGAGAAAGTTTACCTACGGCAAGCATCTCATCACCAAGGTCGAGAAGTACCTGGCCATGAAGGATGGCGGTAGGCCGTCGTCGCCGCTGCAGTCGGGCGACCACCCACTGACGCCGTCGTCATCGACTGATGCGGAGACCCACTCGGGCGATAAGGGCCGCCAGTCGCCTGGCTTCTGATAAGTCGGAAATGTAAAATGTGTACATGTCTCTTTTCTTTTTTCCTCTTTGCTACATAAATCTTTTTTTTTTTTTTTCACAATACGTTGATTGCATATGAAAGCTACGGGGATTAGTTTACCCGCCGCTCAGCGCTAGGGAGGAGATAAGGCCTCGGCGCTATCGATATTCAGAAGTATAGCTCGGTGGAACTGATGATCCACGCTTCTTATCTAGCGAGGCTTTCGCCGCTGCCGTCACCTCGTGATAATTCGCCGCACCTGAAAGTGGGATCAAATGCTATTTTTTTGGCGCGCTATGCCTGCCTGTAGCTGTAGTGGTGCACATATAAAGCAACCCACACATGTGCTCATACTGGCCGCCTTTTCTCTAACGCTCTTGTACTTTTCGCTCATTCTACTCAACTAACAGCCCGCTGTCTTTTCTTTTCTTTTCTTTCTTTCTTTCTTCTTCTTCTTCTCATTATGTTCCAGTCAAAGGTTTCCGGCGTCCAGGTTCTGGGCAAGGTCATTGGGCAGCAGTCCGAGATCCTCACTCCAGAGGCGCTGTCGTTTGTAGCCAAGCTCCACCGCCTGTTTAACCCGACACGCAAGCAGCTTCTCCAGGCGCGCGACGAGCGCTACCGCGCTATCCAGGCGGGGGCCTCGCTGGACTTTTTGCCCGAGACGGCGCACATCCGCAATGACCTCACCTGGCGCGCAGCTCGCCCGGCTCCCGGGCTGATTGACCGGCGTGTGGAGATCACTGGGCCTGTTGACCGCAAGATGGTTATCAACGCGCTGAACTCCGGAGCGCGCACTTTTATGGCTGACTTCGAGGACTCGAGCTCGCCTACTTGGTTCAACCTCATTGACGGGCAGGTCAACATGCGCGATGCTGTTCGCCGCACTATCACCTTTGCTAACGCGCAGGGCAAGGAGTACAAGCTTCGCCAGGACGGAAAGCTGGCCACCCTGCTTGTCCGGTAAGTCAAGTCGTCGATTCACATGCGCCTAAACAAAAAAAAGAGGCGGACATGTGATTGCGATTTGTGTGGGAAAACCTGTTACTAAAAGCTGCGCTATGGCCACCTTTTTTGTAGTCCTCGCGGCTGGCACATGGAGGAGGGCCACGTCTTGGTTGATGGCGAGCGGTGCTCGGCCTCGATCTTCGACTTTGGCCTGTACTTTTTCCACAATGCCCGGGCCACGGTTGCTGCGGGCTTTGGGCCCTACTTCTACTTGCCAAAGATGGAGAGCTACCTCGAGGCGCGCCTGTGGAACGACATCTTCAACGTGGCGCAGGACGAGCTGGGCATCCCGCGCGGCACCATCCGCGGCACCGTCCTGATCGAGACGATCCTTGCTGCGTTCCAGATGGACGAGATCATCTACGAGCTGCGCGACCACTCGTCGGGCCTCAACTGCGGTCGCTGGGACTACATCTTCTCGGTGATCAAAAAGTTCCGCCACGACCCGCGCTTCATTCTGCCCGACCGCTCGGCCGTCACCATGTCGGCGCACTTTATGGACTCGTATGTGCGCCTGCTGATCAAGACGTGCCACCTGCGCGGCGTCCACGCCATGGGCGGCATGGCGGCTCAGATCCCCATCAAGAACGACCCCAAGGCCAACCAGGCCGCCATGGACAAGGTGCGCGCCGACAAGCGCCGCGAGGTCCTGGCGGGCCACGACGGCACCTGGGTGGCGCACCCGGCCCTGGTGACCATTGCGCTGGAGGAGTTTGACAAGAACATGCCCTCGCCCAACCAGTTCCACGTGCGCCGCGAAGACGTCGTCGTCAGCGCCGCCGACCTGCTCAACACCAACGTTGCTGGCGGCAAGGTCACCGAGGCCGGCGTGCGCGACAATATCTCGGTCGGCTTGATATACATGGCCAACTGGCTCAACGGCAGCGGGTGCGTGCCCATCCACAACCTCATGGAGGATGCTGCTACCGCCGAGATCTCGCGCTCGCAGCTCTACCAGTGGGTCCGCCACGCCGCCCGCACTGCTGACGGCGCTGTCATTACCCCCGAGTTTGCCGCGAGAATCCTCAGGGAGGAAGCTGCCAAGCTTGACCGCAAGAGCTACCCGACCCTCGACCTCGCTGTCAAGCACATGGGATCGCAGATGACGGGCGACCGCTACGACGACTTTTTGACTACTCTCTGCTACGACTCGATCATCAAAACCGAGAACGGCCCCAGGCTCTAAACACTTGTTTTCTCTTTTTATACTAAAACACTTGTTTTCTCTTTTTATACTAAAACGCTTGTTTTCTCTTTTTACACCAATAATCACGATCTGAACCAATAACCTTGGTCTGTGCGCAGCCGACACTGGCACCCTAATAGGCGAAATCAAATCAAAGGGATAATGTGGGCGATATGCTATCCTTCAACCCCCTCTCTTCTAAACCACCACCCCCCGTGCTTTATATTCTAAACCCTGCTCTATACTACCCATGGGCCTGAGCGACGAGCTGAGCAAGTTTATTCCCAAGGGCTTTGGGAAAAAGAAGAAGCCTGCTGCTGCTGCCAGCAACGACACTAGCAGCGACTTCAGAAGCAAGGCCACGGCAGACAAGCGCGCTACGGAGGACCCGCTCGGCCCCTTGGCCATTGAGCAGAGCGCTGTGCAAAGGCCAGCAGCGCCTGTTCTTCCTGAGCCCCCTCTCTTCGATCCGCTCGCCAGAGCCGAGCCAGAAGGCACCACCGAGTCGCCGCGGGCCAGGGACAGCGATGACGACGAGAGCGATGAAGAGTATCCAGTCGGATCCCACATAACCCTGAAGGAGCACGCCAAGACAGTGTCTGCCCTAGCATGGGACCCCAGCGGCGACATGCTCCTAAGCGGCGACAACGGATCGCTAGTCCACATGTGGGATTTTAGCGCCATGGACGGCTCACACAAGCCAACCCGCACCCTGGTGCCGTTTGAGGGGCAGCAAGTGCGCGATCTGCGCTTCAACCGCTCCGGCACACACTTCCTCTGTGCCACCAGCGACCCACGCCCCAAGCTCTACGAGTCAACCGGCCACCCCGTGTGCGAGTTCAAGCGCGGCGACATGTACGTATCCGACATGCGAAAGACCACCGGCCACGTCTCCGGCCTATTCTCCGCCGACTGGTGCCCCCAGAGCGACGATGTTTTTGCCACTGCCTCAGCCGACGGCACCCTACGGATCTGGTCCTGCGAGCGACCCCGGTCCCAGGACCACGTGCTCGTGGCCACCAGGGCGAGGAACGCCGGTGCTGTCACCGCCTGCCGATACTCCGGCCCCATGGGCCCAGCCACCGTTATTGCCGCAACTCAAGCGGACGGGAGTATCTCGCTGTGGCCCGCCAATGGGCCTTATTCGCGGCCGGTCTCGAGAATAGACAGCGCGCATGTCAAGGGCACCGAGACCTCAGATATCGCGTTTGCGCCCGACGGACATCGCTTTGCGACTAGGGGCGGTGACGACACGGTCAAGCTCTGGGATATCCGCCGACCCACGTCCCCCATAGCCACAGCTGTCCTCACATCGTCGCATAGCGCGAATAGCCTAGCCTTCAGCCCCAGCGGCTCGCAGATCATGGTTGGTGCGCCACAGTCGATAGCTGTTCTCGATACCAGCAATCTCTCTGTGCTACGACATATCACCGTTGCTGGCTGCGGTAACAGCGCCGAAGTAACCCGAGTGTTGTGGCATCCACGGGTCAACCAGATAGCTGCAGCGGCCGCCGACGGATCGATTTCGGTGCTCTACAGCCAAACCCGCAGCACGCGAGGCGCAAAGCTGTGCGCAGGCAAGCGGTCCAGAAAACGCGCAGACGACGTCCAAGCTGTTGGCCAGATTATCACGCCACACGCACTGCCCTTGTTCCGCGACGACGACAAGCCGGCTGTAATTTCGGCTGGCAAACGCCGCCGCGATGCGGCTCGCGGGTCAGATAAGCACGCACCGGACCAGCCGCTCTATGGGCATGGAAAGGGCGGCTACATCGGCATGAATGAGACCCAGCATATTATGAAATCCATTATCAAGGATACTATGCGCGACGAAGACCCCCGCGAAGCCCTGCTAAAATACGCCGCTGTGGCCGAATCTGACCCAATGTTCGTGGCTCCTGCCTATAAGGGAACTCAGGACAAGCCCATCTTTGACCACAATGCCCAAGATCAACTGCCAGAGATGAAGCGAAGGAAGTAAAAAAAAGGCAACTTTTATTAATCAGTAAATGGGTCCGTACTGTCTCTGGTACTCGCCAATCTCCTTCTTTCTGTCTCCTAGCGCGCTGCAAATTAGCAATGTGGACGCGGTGGCGGCTAGACAGCGTCTCCAGCGTGGCCACTTTGTTTTCAAGCTCCGACATTTGCTCTTGTGCAAGCCACAGGCTTTCGGTCTTTTCCTGCAGCGACTCTTCAGCCTGGCGACTGAGGTTGTGCTGCTCAGCCAGCTCGGTAGCCAACTCGCCCACTTCGTCGTCGTCACTACTTTCGGCATCCAAGGCGTGGTACGCGTCATCCAGTTCCTCCTGCAGACACGCGTTAATATCTTCAAGCTCCTCGTTCCGACTAGCTAGCTCGCACATGAGATAAAAGTTGCGGTCCTTGTTGTCGATATTCATGCTAACCATTCCCCATGCCAGCTGATGCAGTTCCGCGTTCCCGCAGGGGCAGTTTTCGCTAGTGTGTGTGGTGCGCTGACTCTTACCCTTGTTCTTAGTACTGCTCTTGCCACCCCTGCCTGCCTCATAGTCCTCCTCTTCAAGATCGATAAACAAAACAGCAGCCGATCCAATGTGTGCCCCCTTTCACTGTGGGCATAGCTGAGCGCCGCTGCTGACGAACCAGGCGTCGGTGCACTTTTTATGGAAAGCATGTCCACAGCCCAGCGCCGCCAGCCGGTGCGCGTCGCTTGCCGCCGAGCTAGCCGATCCACGAGCACGACTACGCTTTGGCGGGGCCTTGAAGTACGACTCTTGGCAAATCGAGCACGCCATGCTTGCTTTTAGTAGCGAAAAAAGATAGACAATCGAAAAAAGAAGCAGCAAGCAGAGGCAAAATGGTGGGTAGTGTATTCTAGCCAGCCGCCAATTGTTTTTGCTATTCCGATGTCAGCTCATGAATTGAAGCCAGTAATATCATATTGATCAAAGCTGAGTTAACTTTAATGGTTATAGAAGCATCAACTCAAAACTTTCGGGACCTTTTGGCTTGGCTCATCACCGCACCATTATGCGAGAACCTAGAAAAGTCTGCTGGTTGGTACGGGCCAAACTTGTCCTCGTAGGCGCTAATGACCTCACTATTGGCCTCTAGCTCACACAAAAGCTTATCGATCATACGAGATCGCTCTTTCAGCTTTTTGTTCTCCTTCGAGAGCCGCGCGACTTCCAGCAACTCGTGCTGTAGATGTATGTGCATTTTCTGTGCAGCCGCTTCATTCCTTCGCCTTACACTACGCTCCTCCTTGAGCTCGAGCTTCAGGTTATCTACATTCTCATCTTCCCGCATGCTCCTCTCAATATCCAGCGAGCGACTGGCTTCCTCCAGCTCTATCGCCAGTTCACTGTTGGCCTCCTCCAGCCTTGAATTATGTTTAGCCAGATTCGACACAACGTAGTACTCGCCGCTCTTGTTGAAAATACCCATACAGGCTATACCCAAAGCCAATTCATGCATACTCGTTTTGCCAGAGCCCGAATCGTCGCCCGACTGCTTGTTAGCCTTGTCCTCGCCCTTACTCAGGGTGCTTTTGACGGCCACACAGTCGTCATCGTCCATGTCAATAAACAGCACAGCGGGCGAGCCGACGTGCGCTACATTACATTGTGCACAGCGTTGCGCCTTGTTGCGGGCAAACCAGGCGTCGACGCATTTTTTGTGAAATACATGCCCACAACCCAGCGCCACTAATCGGTACAAAGATGCTGCTGCGGAGCTGGCTGATTCGCGACCAGGCGTACTTGGCAAAGGCTTGAAATACGGCTCGTAGCAAATAGCACAAACCATGGCTATGAAAATCTTAAAAAGAAATATGAGATGCAATTTTTTGTTGTGATGATGAGGAGGGTGTGGAGACAAGAAAGATGCAGCATAGCAAAATGTTGCCAACCATATTGATATGAACTCAAGCCACATGTTTCAGCGTAAATCGAGATCAAGTTCCGTCCCACGCCACGCCAAATTGGGCTGACACTCGCTAGAATATGCACTACAATGTCCACAACACTCTTGGCTATTAACGGCATATATAGTGTCCAGTCTCTACGTTACAGGTCAAGTTTCTCAATTATGCTATTGTGGACCTTTGCAAGTTGTAGGCATTACCTGAAAAGAAAGGAGTAGTTTACATTGACTAGCAAGTGACTTACGCTAGAATATTCTAGCTACAAGTAGCAATATATATTTTTAAAGCCATGTATACTCCAATATGATAGAGGTTCATGAAATACAGTAATGCTTCGTGCCTAAATATTACATAAATGAACGTGTCACCAAAGCGGAACCCAGCCAGCAAACAACCCAGCCAGGTTTTCGGATGAAGTGGCCTGCTGAATCAAGCGATCGATCTGAGCAGCCACATCCAGCTGCTTGTTCGGGTCAAAATCAGTACCAACAAGCTTGTCGTGGATACGCTTGACAATAGTACGGGCCTTGGGATTACCAGTCTGCCAGCCATTATCGTCGGCACCATCATACCCGGGGCTGTGCGAGAAGCCACCACGAGGCTCATCGGGACGACTGCCGAGAGGAATGCCTGCCGCGTCGTAGTGCGCTCTAGAGGCCCTACCAGCTGCACTCCATCTGGCCAGCTGCTCCTGGTTAATGCAGTTATTACCTCCGTTCGTGTTTGCGTTGGCGTGTGCATTTGCGTTGGCGTTGGCGGGCGGGCGGCGCCTGTTCGTAGCGGCGACAGTATCATCTGTATTGTCTGATTCCTGAATATACGACCACGACACCAGCGGGTCAAAGACAAATGCCTCAAGCACAGCCATGAGCGAATCGCGATTAGCACGCAACACACGCATGGTGTGGTTGGCAGTAAACTTGAACGTGCCCTCGATAGTGCTGACTTCCATAGGCATAATAAGCATGCGTGTCAAGCGGAAAGGCACCTTCTCGGGGAACTTGTCGCGGTGAGCCGCCAGCTCAAAGCAGTCGCCCAGGTCGATGTGAACTACCTTGCCCGTACGATCGTGCATCATAATGTTGGTTGGGTGGCGGTCACCCAGGCCCAGGATGTAGCCAGCGATAGACATGACAGCCAGCGAGCGAGTGTAGTTGGTGCGACGCTCCAGCCACGACTCGGCATTGGGCGACTTGTACCACAGCGCTCGCTGCAGGTCGTTGCCAGGCGTGTTGGACAGCGCGTACTCAAATGCCTCAACCTTTTGCGGCACAGTCAGGGTTTCCCAGTTCGGCGCAAACTGCAGTGCATGGCGCTGCTCCAAGTTCAGATACATATTGTGAGTTTCACGGTAGTCTCGGATAATCTCGTGCAGTGTCTCGCAGTTAGGATAGAACCCAATCAAACCCGAGTTGGACGATAGCGGGATGACAGGGAACCGCTCAATTGCCAGCGACCGCCGCGCCGTCTCGGCATCGCGAGTCAGCAGCGAGTTGATCAGCCCAAACAGTTGCATGACTCGCTCGTCCTGCCGCAAGTCCTCATGGCCCTTCAGCAGATACGTGTACTCAATGCCGTCCGACCCAATTATCTTCACCTTTCGCGGGTGCTGCTTCGATGCGTAAACAGTCACAACGGGGGCAAACGACCCGATGCACACAATCTCGCGATCCGGATCATAGGTGCCAGGCATCGCCAGGTGCATGTCGCGACACTGTAACAGCATCGGCGCCGTGTCCTTGAGCGCCAGCGACGTCGGCTCAGGGAACAGCTTCTGGATCCGCCGGAAGATCATATAGTACGACTCCCACGCTTGCCGAATAAACACCTCGGTGTTCGGACCCGGCTCCCCTGCAAAGTAGTGCCTCATACGCTCCTCAGCTACCGCCAGCTCCGTGCCAAGCATCTGCACAAAGTAGTACTCTTGCAGCGTCACTGGGTTGCGCACCCGCTCGTGCAGTGGCCTGAGAATCCTCATCATCTCTTCGGGGTCGTTTTGCCCAAAGTAGGCCTTGGACGCATAGTCCAGCGCCTCCTGCCACATCTCGGGGAAGAGCAAAGTGATCCGGATAAGTTCCCGACTGACTACCTCTGTCTCCTCGACTACCTCTGGTGACAAGTTGTGCAGCTTGGCCAGCACGTTCTTGGCGGCCTGGCTACGCTTGAGATGGTCTGAGCGCGCCACCACATACAGCGAGAACAGAATCGCGTGTGGGTGGAACTTGCCCATCTCCACCAACAACTGCTTGATTAGACGGCTGGTAGCCTCGGATTTGATGTGGATTCGGGCCAAGATCTGCGGAATCACTTGCAGCCATGTGCGAATAGACACCGAGTTGAGTCCATCAGATACCGCCTGCGCAACGCTCTCATGCTGCGAGTAATTGAACCACGCCGTTAGCAGTCGCAGAGTGTCCTGCAGTGTCGTGTCGCTCTTTGACAGTTGAATCGCTCGGAAGAACCCATGGACAGCCGGCACTACGTGTCTCTGGATTATGCCCACTGTGACGCTCGAGTGCTCCTCATCGTACTTTTGTGTCTCGACGTAGTGCCGCAGCGCTAGCGAGTGCCATGCTTTGTACCACTTGCGATCCAGAACCGTAGCTGCGCGATACGACTCGAGAATCGACTCTTCAATCCGGTCGCCCTGGAGCTTGTACAGGTACTCGGCATCTTGCTCCTTTTGGCTCATGCTGGGAGCATCGCCAGCCAACCCAGACGACGACGTACTAACGATGCCGCTGCCCACCATGACTGAGCCACGCCGACTACGACGCGCACCCGTCGACGTACGACTGCCCTGTCGCAGCGAGTACGATTCGCTACCAGTACCCAGGCTAGCCTTTGCCCGGGCCTCTTGCGCCATCTTGGCGGTCTGCTGGATGCTGACTAGCCACTCAGCACGCTTAAAGTAGAAACGCGACAACAAATGGATGGTCCGGGCATCGTCAGCAGCATCCACATTCCCGTGGCCGCTTTCCAAGGTGTGGGCGTCAATGTGGTCAACAAACGCCTCTGGGTTGCGCAGGTCAAAGCCAACCTTGCTAGAGTAGTCGCTGGCAAACATCTCTATCATTTGGAACGCGCCCCTGCGCTCGCCAACCGCCCACTTGTACTTGAGATACATGTACACAAGCGCGGGCTGCTGCGATAGCCGGATCGCCGCATCAAGCGAAGAGGTAGCCAGCAAGCCACTACTCCTGCCAGAGGCCAAGTATCCCAGCCCGCGCCCATCCGAGTGAAGCAGACGGTGCTGCTCCTCCTGCTCTTGCAGCATTTGAGACTTTAGCCGCATGTACTCATGAACTTGGTAGCGAGTCTTGGGCG
>JANBSU010000140.1:0-31172 GCA_027578835.1 Coemansia sp. RSA 2050 | reverse complement strand
GACACATTCTGCTTTCGCTCTTCCACTTCTTGCATTCTTCGCAATTAATTTTAAAGGCACTTTCTGTATTCCGCCCTTCTTGTCCATCCTACTATCTGTCAGCCATGCTGGAGGCAGCAGTTGCTTAGTGTTTGGAGGCATCCATGTGATGCTGCTAGAGCCGGTACGGTGAGCCTGTTACTGCTTTCGCTTCACCGCCTGCTCGCAGGCTATGATTCTGTCTTGGCGAGGATCCACAGAAATGGCACTCTTGGCTGATGGGATTGGAGAGTAGCCTGAATACCAGGTCAAGATTATCGTTGGTTTTTTTTTCATGCTGCTGGTTGTCAAAGTGATTGTTCTGGCCCTTGCAGCAGCAATAACGAGGTGGGGGGATGGAAAGTTTTTTTTTCCATAGATTTTTTTCGACTTTTTTTCGACTTTTTTTTTCTACATAATCTTTTTTTTTTGCTTCACATTGCGCAATTCCTTTTCCAAAAAATTAATCGTAAATGTCAGCGCATAGACAAGAAAACGCACTGACGTTTAAGGCGGGCCGCATGTACCGAGATGGCGAGACGAATTGGGTGCGTCCGGATTTGAGAAAGGGCGAATGCCAGCTGACCTTTATTGGTAGTGGAGCAGTTCGTCTACGGTGGACCCAAGACCAAAACACGAGTGGCAGTGGAGAGGAGCCAGCGAGACCAGCGCAAGAGGAGTTTGTATTCTTTTCGGGAGATGCGGTGGCCGAGAAGGTGACACAGTCTACGGGGCGCGTGTACGTGATAAGGTCGAAGTCGACGTCGACGCGGTTGTTCTTTTGGCTTCAGAGCTCTGATGCTGATATGGATGATCAGATAGAAGATGCTATTAATGCGGTTTTGCTGGATGACGCGGACCGCATTACCGATGACAGCGAAGATGAGGACGATGACGAGGAACTGCGCGAGGCTTTGGCACTTAGTCGGCGCACAGGCGAGCAATTGGCAGTGGTTAGAGAGACGCCCGACCTACGCGCCTCTATGCTTCCGACCGCTCGGGTGGGAGGCAATCGAGGCGGGAACGACGTTGTCGTGCCTCCTGGCAGTGGCGGGATGGAGCAGCTGCGGCAGATCCTGTCTAGCTTTCAAGTGCCCGAGGTCACTCGAGGCGGCAAAAGCCGGTTGGCTGTGCAGCTGGGGGACGTGCTGACGCCGGAGCACCTGGCGCCGGTCCTGGCCGATCCCGAGGTGCGGCGTGCCTTGCTGCCCACGCTTCCCGAGAATATCCCAAGAACGACGGCGAGAGACCTGGAGAACATCGTGCGGAGCCCGCAGTTCCAGCAGGCGTTGGCTGCGCTGTCGTATTTGCTGGAGGATGGCCAGATTGCGGCAGTTGTTAGCCAGCTGGGCCTCGATCCCCAGGCTAGCACCAGCGTTGCGGCCTTCCTCGAGGCCGTGGGGAGGCAGGTCGCTCAGGAAAAGAGCAAGGACCAGGACGATGATGACGCAACCATGCAGGAGTGAATGGGCATTAATTTTGAATAGATCAATCTAGCTTTTCCCAATCAACCTCCGATTTTTCCCAATCAGCCCCCCGATTTTTCTCAATCAACCTCCGATTTTCCCCAATCACATGCCCTTCTTCGCCTTGCCGGTAATTTATTAAATTTGTTTCTTTGTACTCCACAGCTCTCCTCATTTGTGTATTTTAAATATGGACCGGAGCGCGGCGTGTGCGTTGGCGGTGTGTCTTGCAGCCGGGGTTGCTCTCTGCCGTGTTTGTCGCCCTTCTTCGGCGGCAGAAGAAGCCAAAGGCGCTGGTGCAGCGGAGGTTGCTAATGGGGTTGTCGGGCTTATTGGCAACACGCCACTCGTGCGCATCAACAGCCTATCTGATGCAACAGGGTGCGAGATCCTGGGCAAGGCCGAGTTTCTCAATCCCGGGGGCAGCTCCAAAGACCGAATCGCCCTGCACGTCATTGAGCGGGCGGAGCAAGAGGGGCTGCTGGTGCCGCACACCAACAGCTGCATATTCGAGGGGACGTCGGGGTCGACGGGCATATCGCTGGCTATGGTAGCGCGGGCCAAGGGGTACCTATGCCATATCGTTATGCCTAGCGACCAGGCGATCGAAAAGGCACAGCTGCTTGAGCGCCATGGCGCTACGGTGGAGCGAGTGGCGCCGTGCTCGATTGTGGATAGGAGCAACTTTGTCAATGTTGCTCGACGGCTCGCTCGGGAGTACAGAAGCGATGAGGGGAGAGGGTATTTTGTGGATCAGTTCGAGAACCCCCTGAACTTTGAGGCACACTACCGGACCACCGGGCCGGAGATCCTGCGGCAGACGCGCGGGAGAGTCGATGCCTTTGTGCACGGGTCGGGGACGGGCGGGACCATCGCCGGGGTTACGTGGTTTCTTAAGCAGCGCGTGCCGG
Source organism: Coemansia sp. RSA 2050 (assembly GCA_027578835.1). Classification (NCBI taxonomy): domain Eukaryota; kingdom Fungi; phylum Kickxellomycota; class Kickxellomycetes; order Kickxellales; family Kickxellaceae; genus Coemansia; species Coemansia sp. RSA 2050. The sequence continues at coordinate 28,777 of JANBSU010000140.1, read as the reverse complement.
GGGTCCGTAGCTACTTGGCTGATCCGCAGGGCTCGGGCCTGGCTAATAAAGTCAACCACGGCGTCATGTTTGCCAGCACCGAGCGGGAAGGCACGAGGCGCCGACAGCAGGTGGACACGCTTGTTGAGGGCGTGGGGCTCAACCGCCTCACTCGCAACTTTGCTCGGCTTTTGCCCCAGGGCGCCAGCATGCTGGATGGCGCGGTGTCTGTGTCCGATGCAGATGCTGTGCGCATGTCGCGGTGGCTGATGGCCAACGACGGGCTGTTTGTGGGCAGCTCGGCTGCTATCAACTGCGTTGCTGCGCTTAGCATCGCTCGCTTTCTGGGGCCCGGCCACACCATTGTTACCATCCTCGCTGATAGCGGCCAGCGCCACTTGACAAAGTTCTGGAATGACGCAGCCATGACCGATCTTGGTCATTCTGCTGTGGCGCCTGGGTCGCTCGACGAGTTTGCTCAGCTGCTTTCTTCCTAGGGCTCCACGAAACCCTAATAACTTGATTCTATCTTGCTTGATCCGCCCAAAGACCTGTTGTTTAGCGAAACAAAAAAGAGGGTGGGGGCGTCAACTAGGGATTGCCAGAGCGCCCTCTGCTGTAGATCCATGCCGGCTGGATTCTCCCTCAATTCCATGCGTGTCAATTGCTTAGCGCAGCTTAATGGTACAAACACGCGTGCTAGGAAGGGGGCTGCAAAGTGCCACCGCCAGAGCTTTGACATCCAAATCCATTGTTCTCGCCTTTTTTCTTACGGGGGAGGCCTCCCCCGACCGGCTGACCGACTGGCAAACGACAACAAAGGCAGAAAGGGAAAAGGGAGGGGAGTGGACGCCACTGCTGAAATCGGAGGAAATCGACAAGCCGCTTGCTTGTTTGGGTGTTAGAAGGAAGGGTCCGCAAGTTGCTAAATAAAGGTTTTTGTTGGAGGCTTACAAAAAAGGGGGCGAGTTACTGAACCCCACCCATCCACAAAAGAAAAAATAAAAATAAAAATAAAAACCTGGGACTGAGCTTTTCTCTTTGTCAGGAAATCCTTTTTTTCTCCTCTTTTTCGCTATTATTAATTTATTCCCTTTGGCAATAAAAACATGGATCCCACGTCGCCTTCTGTCCCTGCCGTTCAGCGCAGTCGCCTTGCTTGTAGAGCCAGGGAAGCCAGCTATAACACTGCTGATTATCTAGATGCGTTTAGCTCCATTGACCGCAGTATCCGTGACCTCATCGATGGACACCCGCCAGCACGCTCAGCCTGTCGCTCCTCACACAAAGTCAAAGTCAGCCACGCTTCCGCTCTGCTTTCAGCCAGGCGCAGCGCCACCAAGCCCAGCTCCCCGTCGCTTGGTCCCTGGAAACCGCCCACCTCGCCCGCCATCCTATCCAGACCTCCTGTTGCTGGCAGTGATGACGACGAGGGCGGTGACGAGGCCGCTGCTGTTGCCTTTCTGTGCAGCGGGCTGCCGCATTACGAGGGCCCAGCACCCATCTATTACAGTAACTTGAACACCTCGCTTGACGCTTATTATCGGGCTACGCGCAATCGCCCTCGTCTGGATGACTTTGGCACTGCGTCGGTGTCTGAAGACGACGGCGAGGAGGAGCATGTTCCAGAGGCAGCTTGGGATATCCCGCGGCCACCGCGTCCGTCTACCGCTGCTGCTGCTTCTGTGGCATCTAGCCTGCTGTCGCCGCAGACTCTTGCTGGCTCGCCGCGCGATGCTGGTCTATCGACTTATGAGGGCTGGATTGACTTTGAAGAGTTGAAAGCAGCGGCCAACGCAGCGCTCTTGGCATCCACCAAATCCTCCACTGTGTACTCTATAGGCCGACGCACAGAGACCGACTACATGGTGTTTTACGCCATAGAGCCCAATGGCAATCGCTCTGGGAATGACAAGGAAGCCGGCGACTGGGCAATTCAGATACCAAAGCCCTCTGTACCGCAGGACGCATTCGAGAGCGAGATTGTGACCTTGGCCTACGTCAATGAGCACACTGGTTTGCCGGTTGCGCAGATCCTGGCTTATGAATTTTCTTCTACAAATCCGGTTGGCGTTCCCTATGCTATTGTTGGTCGAATGCCGGGAGAGTCGCTGGCTGAGCACTGGCATTCGCTGCGGTCGCGTCAGAAGCGCAAGGTGCTGGATCAGATTGCCGATTTTATTGTACAACTCAGCGAACTCCAGTTCCCACTAATCGGTTCACTACTTGCTGGCGACGGCGAGCTGGTCATTGGTCCCTTGCTTGGCGCCCGCCAAAACGAGCCTGGATACATCCAGAATACACGTCCAAACGCCTATGGTCCATTCTCTAGCACTTCTGCATACTACCGCGCTATGGTTATGGCTTCGCTGGATGCCCTAACTGCTCTGGAATCCCCCACTGGCGGCGAGCCCTCGCTGGATCGAATAGAGCTCGAGACCTATTCTTCGTTTGTGGAGCGCCTGGTTGTGGACAAGTACGAGAATGGCCCGTTTGTACTGATGCCCGAGAACTTTGACTTGCACCGTTTCGTTTTCGACCGACGTTCTTGCCGATTAACTGGTATTGTTGACTGGACCTACAGCAGTATACGTCCGTTTGTTTCGTTGGTCCAGCCACCGTCATTTACCTTTGATGATACGCCGAGGTGGGAGCCCCATCTATTGAACGCTCGTCTGGCCTACCGTCGTAACCTCGTTCGCTACCGGCAATGGTTTATGGCGGGCTTGCAGAAGCGAGCTTGGGCGGCATTGGGCAAGGATAAATCGCTGGAATTGGCGCAATTGGTTTGTACTGGATACTGGCGGTACAAATTCGAGAGCGAAATATGTGAGAACGTTCAATACTCTAATCCATGGACGTTTAGAGCTATCTGGGAACACTTGCATCCCAATGAAGAATACGCTCTGTGGTTTGTTACTGCTCGCTCTAAAAGCCCAACTTTGTAGACACGTTTCTCATTCTGTATCTTTTTCTTTAAAGACATGTGCTGCAAGTCAATAATCTTATTGGGGTCGCCCACAAAGGCAGTCAAGGGGCTCAAGCTTAAGGCAGTCAGCAGGTTGGATACACTTCATGTCCAAATCTCCTCCATCGGCTTAGCAAGGAGGTTTCTTGGGTGTGCCCATGCGGCATGACTAGTCTTGCGTGTCTTGAAAGGGAAATCTGTTTACGCTTTGGCCTGCTCGTGAGAGATGATACTTTTTTGCACGAGTATAAAACGTAGGTGGTCCTTGCACCTTTTTTCCCCTTCTTGTCAGCACTTACTACAACATATTTTAGTTCAGTTTTCTTTTTTTTTCTGCTTTATAGGCATGACTGAGGAACCAGTTCTTTTAACTGCTACTTACAGGATACTTGATGATAGTAGAGATGAAGACCCGCTTAAGATAAAATTTACTATAGAAAACCCCAATATTTTGCATTTTAAGCGCAGACTGAATGCTATATATGATGGTAGGCGCGTATCCGAGGTATGTATAGAAGGCGAGTATGATAAAAAACTCAATGAAGATGCCGTTGATGCTAATGTAGTCTACATGGTGGAGTTGACTCCCTTTCATTTTGACATACCAATGATGACTGAGATTAGCCACACAGCAACTTTGCCAGCTTACAGGAATGAAGACTAGCGACAGCTTAGTATGATGCCAAACTGATAAGCGCTTTAGCGACCAGCTCGTACCCTTTGCTAGTTGCATAGCTTAGTAGCTTTAGGTCCCTATAAATAGCTGTTTTTTAATAAAGGTGTTAGCAACATAGTGAATGGAACATCCTTTTGGAACGCGGACATCGTTGAGTACAAAGAGCAGCTTTGCACGGCAATAACAACAAGGAACAGGGTCTTGGTCTTGGGTTTTATTTTTCGTGTGTTTTTAGAACACTAACATAAGACATGTTTAACAAATGCAGAATGCCTACTCAACAAAAAGAATGTAGCTCTGTGGTAATGTGTCCAGAGGTAAATATGCAAGCCTTTTGCTTCTTTTGCCGACCGTGGGCAAGAAAAGAGCTCCACTCTAGCATGCTGCTATTCTCACATCGCAGCAAGAAAAAAACAGGCATGTCAGTTGATTGATCCTTGATTTCTGCTGAATTAAAGAGCCACATTTTTTAGCTGCAATCAGCATCCATCAAAGCAAATACAAAGGCAATCATGGCTAGCCAGAAAGGCAGTCATGGCTAGCCAGAAAGGCAGCCAATGGCAAGCAAAAAAAGGGCTTACATGTACAAGTCAGCCATGCTTCAGTCATCAAGCACATGCTACCCTTGATTGTGTCCAAGCGGCATGATATTCTCAACGTACCAAAGGAGAAATGAGATGTGTTCTCCCTTGCATTTAATGATGACTGACTACGCTGGAGCTGTATAAAGCAAAGGTCAAGGGTCATTCTATTATTTTATTATTTAAAATTCAATAGTTCTTGCTAAACACATTTAAACAAAGATATACCTATTGTAGTAAAGAATAAACTGAGTACTTGTTGTTTTTATTCTTTATAGATATGTGGCAGAGCCACAGCTTTTATACCAATAAATTGTTACTACTATACGTTCTTTCCCTGAGTCGTCGTCGCGCACATCTTGTCTGTGTGCATTTGTGGATGTCTCTTTGCTCATGTCTTCGATGTGCGTGCATCAGCAATTTATGCCAGTCTTGCCCATTATACCCGTGATTTCGTCATCACACCTATCCTACAGTAAAGTTTACTTGGTAGGACATGTTGGCTGTTGAGCCAACGGCTACTTAATTCAGAGATCACCCGACAGTGATCTCCCTTTTTCCCTTTCTCGTTTTCCGGACCGACTTTTATCTGTTTTTTCTTCAGAGCTGTTTTTAACCTTTTTTTGAATATATTTTGTTTCACCTTTGATAGCGACTGTTTAGTTGTCTTTAAACAGTTCGCTTTCAGGACATGTGTTGGATAGTACTATGCGGGTTCAGAATAAACCTTATATATAATTATCCTAAATATACGAGCTAAAATAACTAAAGAGACCTCGCACCACTAGTGCCTTGTAGCGCCATATTTAAACAGCGTCGCCATAGTCACTTGTAATCATGATCTTGCGATTAAGATCATGGACTCGTAATCGCGATCTGGCCGACTATACTCGCTGCTATCCAACAACATGCTTGGATTCTACAGAATGGTGTATTTCCTTATAACATGGCTATAATCTTGTCTCTAAAGCTCCTTGCCGCACCTTAGCGTCTGATTGGCTGCTGCAAGCTACCCACATATAGTGCAATGGCATTCTTTGCCTTTTTTAGCTGGAATTTTTTGATGTTAAGCATTATTTAGACTGTCACTAGACAGCGACAGAGAATAGAAAACTTTACCATCATCTTCAATTATTTCTATCTGAGTATTAGAGCCTAAGTGCGGGTAGCAGTTTAATCAAAATCAATTAGCTGCCAGTCAATAGAAAGTCACCTATTGGACAAATCAGAGTATGGTAAAGTCTGTAGTAGCATCAGGTGATGTTTGGGAGAGCTAAATTTTTAATATTCCGTCCAAAAGCAATAGAGGCCATGGTATAAAAGGAAGAGAATTTGGGGCCATGTTGGATTTTTTTTTCTTTTTCTCCACACAACAACGACTTGCCCATCCTTCACCTAAATTAATACCAGCAACTAAAATAGATATGGCCAATGGTACTGCATCTCGTAAGAGGACTATGATGATTCAGTTACGACTTCGTAATGCTACCAATGAACCGTCTTTAGATACGGAATTTGCATCTGGGGAGGGATCAGAGCATACACCAGAGGACGAAGGGTCCGTTGGAGGCGACGTTGGGGCAACTGAAGTAACTGGGGATGGGGAGGAGCCAGATGAAAGGCCTTTAGATGGCTCTGAGGTAGATAGCAATGAAACAGACAATGCTTCAAGTGATGGTTCATGCATACCAACTACAACAGAAGAGCTGGAGACAGTTGCCGACATTCCAGACGGCACAGTTGAGGAAATTGGTAGTGATGTGGATGAAGGTGCTTGTTAGGTATATTTTAAACCAATGCTTGGAGTTTGTCTGCCTCAGTGCATGATAGCAGGCTGTTGGATAGTACTATGTGGGCTTAGACTAGACCCTATTACTTGTTGTTGTTGCCGTACAAAGCTGCTCTTTGTACCCAACATACCCAACGATGCCTGAGTTGCAAAAAGGATGTTCCGTTTGCTACGCTGCTCTGATTCCTTGATCGATTAGCGTTGTTAGCGCGTTTGCTGCTAACAGGCTATGTAGGCTTCTAGGTAGGGTGTAGACCTTCTTTTCTACCTGTGGAAGAGAACGCTCCCATTTTGCTCTTTTATAGTGTGCCAATAAACCAAGCTTTTTAAATACTCTAGAAGAAATAGGAGAGAGAAAAAGGAGGTATGGTTTATAAATGAAAAAGGCAGCCTCCATGGTTGAAAAACGGGCTTCAAAGGCTCGCTCTCATGGCATGTCCAGAGCCTTGTTTGACTTTGTAGAAGTGAGAGACATTTTTATCAAGCAGAAAACAAGCCAATGGTTTTGGCACGCGCAAAGTAAAATACTTTGCACGACTTACAGCATTGGGAGAAGAAGAGATCTCCTGTCAGCCGTTCTAAAGGCAAAGTTGGAGAAACATGATAGCTACTAAAGGAATATCCTGGGGATTAACTACTGGTTTCTTTTTTGTCTAGTGATGCTTTTTTATTCGAGATTGGCCGTTCGATTGCGCTTTTGGTTTAGAGCACAAAATAGAAAGATTGAATTGGAGGGAGGGGGTTTGGGATCGCGCCCTCTTTACTCTACTTTGTCTTTGTTTCCTCTTTTTTCTTTTGAATGTCTGTTGCGAAGGGAGTTCAATTTAGCAATAGTGGCATGGATGAAGTTGTAATTAGTGCGTCGTCATCGTCGCCCGAAGTGACTAGCGACTATACACATCAGCAATTCGAGAGCAAGTATGGCGAATTTCTCAGCAGTGACTTTGACGCCATTTGCTATGCACAGCGCATAGCGGGCGGTGAGGCACAAGAGTCGAGTGAGGGGATTACGCAGTTGATGGGGACACTAGCGAGCCGTGCTGACAGCCTAGAGAGCCTATTGAAGCATACGATACTCAGGTCGCACGAAGAGCTGCTCCAGCAAGTAACCAGCGTGCGAGCTGTGGACTCGTCGCTGGGGCAGATAGAGGAGCAGGTGCGCGAGATCAAAACGTACATGCACGGATTGCGTACGAAGGTGCGAGTGCCTTACGAGCAAGCGCTGATGTATACGAGGCAGGCAGCTAACCTGCAGGCGGCTACGGCGTGTGTGCGGGGCACCTCCAAGTTTATTCAGTTGGTACGGAGGCTGAAGGTGCAGATACCCGACTCTGCACTACTTGGGGGCGGCGGTGCTGACTTTCCGCTGGCGGCGCTGACGCTGCTGGATATTGAGAAGCTAGTAGGTGGCAGCGCGCTGGGCGGAGTGCGAGTGGTGGATCGAGCGATGGCTGATGTGGTCTCTGTGCGTCGGGCGCTGACGATGGCTGAGGCTGAGCGGCTGGTATCCAGCGGTATGCAGCGCGCTCACCAGAGCGACATTGCGGCTGGGCTGCAGATCCTGTTCAACCTTGGCACGCTGCCCGCTGTCATGGCAGCTACCGTGCGGCGCTACACTGTCGAGTGGGCGGCGCATGTGGCGGGCCGCTTGGATCCCAAGGCTATTCATATGCAAGTGAAGGAGCACAACGCGCAGTCTACTGCGGGCGACGGCAGCGATATGATTGGGATCACTGCTGTGCTGTGGGGTCGCCTGGAGGCTCTCGTCGATGAGCTGGTGGCCCGTGGCATGGAGCTGCGGGCCTTGGAGCGCGTCCTGGCGCGGAAGCGGGACGTGTTGCCGCGCTTCGACGTGTCTGTTGGCTCGCTAGACAGTGGCGCAGTGGGCAGTGCTGGCGTGTCGTTTCTGGACCTGGTTGTTGCGCAGCTGGGCGACCGCGCCTTGGCCTTTTGGTGGGGCACGGCTGTTGCTGCATTGGCTGCTGAGCTGGACTCTGCTTGCGTGGAGTCGAGCGTTATCCGCCAGACGATTATCAATGGATACACTCGCTTGGTACAGCTGTTTTTGCCTAAGCTCGAGTACATTCTGTCGCCTCGGCTTAGCGGCGTCGTATCCGTTGGCACGATTGCTAACGAGGCGGCGGGTGCTGGCGGGCCGATGCTGCTTGTGCAATCGGCGCCAGTGTCTTTGCAGACGCCGCATGTTCTCTATGGGGATCCGGGTCCGGTGGTTCTGTGGGACCGGTTTTTGGCCAAGTATGAGGCAGAGTATGTGAAGCGGGCGGCGGCTAGGATCGAGGACGCGGTTGGTCGCTGCTTTCCGCCCCCGCCTCCGCCTGGCCTGCTGGATGCCCAAGAGGCCTGGGCTAGCCAGAGACCCCTCAGTGGGGATGACACGTCGCTCCCTGTGGATCTGATGGCGAGCGGAGCATCGCCCTCTCGTAGGCTGGTGGCTGGCGTTGTGCGCAGTATCACGACTGAGCTTGAAATGGCAAAATCCGACACTAGGCTTGGCGCTGCTGTGGCGCAGGCCGCAGCAAAAGCAGTCGCGTCGTTCATTGCTGCATCGGACGCTAAGCTCGCTGCTGTCGTTGCTGCTGGCAAGCTGTCTTTGGTTGGGTCGCCTCTTTTGGCTGGCTTTTGTGTTGGTCTGGTCAACGCTGCCGAGTCTCTGAGGTCTGGCTTGGCTACCTTGAGCGAGTCTGAGTATGGTGGCCGATCTGATTCGCGGGGATCACCGCCGCTGTCGATGGCTATTGCTGCTAGTGCCAGGCTGCGCCGCTTACAGGGTGCCAGTAGCCGCCATGGCCGTAGCCGGTCGTCGGTATCCTTGCCGTCGTCGCTGAGGCCTGGTTCTGTGGACTCGTTCAACCCGCAGCCCTCGGTTGCTGCCATTGTCCGCGAAGTGCTTGATACTTGCGAACATGACCTGCTTGCTCTTATTGGTCGCCAGACCGCATTGTTGCTGGATGCCGCTGATAAGGCCATTACTGAAGCTATTTTAAGCAGCGCGGATATCTCTGATGATGGACAGGCTCTGTTCGAGGCGCCTATGCAGTGGCTGCAAGCGCAAGTGCTGGAGCCCCTGGAGACGGATTGCTGTCGCCACTTGGTGTTTGCCATGGTCGACCGCTACCTCAGCCTTTATGCACGCGTTGTTTGTCTGACTTTCCCACTCAGCGAGGCGGCTAAACTGCGGCTGACGGCGGAGGCTACGCAGTTTGAGTTTGCTTGTAGTCAGTTGGTTGCTGCCTCTGCTACGAAAGCTGGGTCTCTTCCTGGGCCAAAGCTCGCTGATGTGGGTCGCTCCTATCGTGCTTTGCGGCTTGTCAGGCCCCTTTTGTTTACGGATACTGAGGAGTTGCAGAGTATTATCCAGGGGACTCAACAGCAGATGTGGGTGGATTTGCCCGTTGTCGACTTGGTTGATCATGTTATCTGCCGTGTTGCTACAGAGCTGGGCGATGAAGCTCTGCTATCTGTCTTGCCCTTTTCTTTGCTGGGGTGGTCTAAGCGACAGTGGGTTGAGGAGCTAGTCTCAAGTGATGCGGCGGATAAGCACAGTGGTGTGGGAAAGACCGATGTCAGGCAAGCACTGATCAGGTCGCTGGACCAACTAGCTGCGAGAAGTCAGACCTTGTTACTGCAAGCTGCCAAGGCCTCTCTTTCTTTTGAATAATAAATTAATTTTTTAGGGAGAAAGCAACTCTTTATTGGTCCATTCTAGCAGATAACTGTCTCTGCGAACGATGCAGCTGTATAATGCCCGACCGACTACTGCCCACCAACTAATGATCACTGAGAGCTGATCTAGGCAGACCACTGATACTCGCCAAGCTAGACTGACGGGGTACCGGGGCTTGACGTAAAAAACGGTGGTTTGGAACACTAGGGCGGCAGTTAGGACAAAAGTAGCTGTCATGATGTCGAAGCCCTCGCGATGACGATATTTAACCGTAAAGTTTAGACCAATGCACGACCATATGGTGACTGCTAGTGAGGTCCAGGATAGGATTATGACGACGCCTTTAAAAGTATCGTGAAAAACACACACCTCCAACCCGCCAACAAAAGCCACTGTCATTGAAGTTGGCAATATCGTAATGATAATACCCACTACCACATTCGCTAACACTGATATCATTGTTAGGGAATAGCGAGGGGTACCGGAAAATTTGATTTTTTTGTATTTAAATTGTAGTTCCGTGCAGTGTACTGATAACAATCCGAACACCATCATTTGGCCCAAAATCGATCTCATCCATATAGTGGTTAATACGCAGTTTTGGAGTGGTTTACTCGGATGTATCATCTCGTTCGTTGCTATGTCTCCTATAAACCATATGATCCCCGATATGTATATTGTTATCGCTGTAATTACTCCACGGTCTTGCAACGGTGGGTAGTTTTGGTTACGGAGTATGTAGATTATTAGTCCTAGATGGAGCCCGTATACTGATCCCCAGAATGATATTACTGCTAGATCAGTATACCCTATGTGATCTAGTTTTATGCCGAGGATGCTGGCTGTTACTACGCGTAGCCGTTCGTGATCTGTAAACTCAAACGACATGGTAAGAGTAAAAAGTAGAGAGTATATTTATTGTAGGATAATAAGGAACGTATTTGGAGAATAAAGGAATGAGTTACAAGTTGCATGAGCCAGGGGCTGCGTGAATGGGAGTGAAAAATGCATGGCGCAATTATTATACAAAGAAAATGCCCCTGCGTACCCCTTCAGGGCTTTTTTAGCTCATTTACATGTGGCATTAAAAAGAGGCTTGGGGTCCCCTACATACGAGGCATGTGAATATTTATTCCAAAATTGTTTACTGAGAGTCACCGTTAGCTGAGGATTTAGGTGGCGTGGGGAAATGATATCTAGACAATGGTGTGCCAACAGTATCGTCGTGGATAGTTGTAGCCGAGCTAATGTTCTCAAGATTGTTTAGTGGTCGAGAGTTTGCCCGTTGTGGCGAGAACAAGATAATGTTAGAGTTATCGTCCTCCGCCTGATCCTCCGTACTAAGCAAGCTCGCACTACCGTTGACGTTACCGTTATCGCCGCCATACCACATGTGACCTGACCCGCCACCGCCATTTGCCGACACTGATCCGCCCAATATACCGTGGGTAGTAGATTCTTGGCGGTTATTGCTGTGATGAGAAAAGGACATACGAGCCTCAAAAGCACGAGGGGAGGAGCTCTCAATAACGTCACGAGGCAAGGTGACAAGCTTCGCCGGGTTACTATCCACGCTGAGCATAGTAGCCGAGAAGGGATCGACGGTGCGCGAGATCTGATACTGTTTCTGCAAACCGTCCCTAACGAGCTTATCTTTCCAGCGAGCCAAGTACTGCTTGCGACGGAAGGCGCAATTGAAAATACCCTCGTACATGATAAACCACCAGAGAAAGTTCGATAGCGTGTGGCTTAGTAAGGTCTCCGTAACTCGAAGCGTTCTACGCGTTGGGTACATCGGGTAGGCGTAGAGAATAACCGTATTGAACGTCAGCAATAAGAATACGCTGACACAAGCTACGCACATCTCGCGACTCTCGTTGAATGAACTCGTGATGTTGCGCAGACGATAATTGATTATCGCATTGACTATCCACGTAACCCACAGGAGGCTCTGCACAATGGCTCGGTAGGTATACCCCATATTGCACATCTGGATGAGCGGGATGTAGTGGACGGTATGCTCGCGTGGAATAATATAGGTAACCAGAATAAAGACCAACGCGAGAGCACAGACAGCACCCCAAGACCAGTACACGTATTGGCCGCGATAGGCGCAGTTCTTACGAAAGATGCAAAACAAGGCGTAGCTTCTAATTGTAATAAGACCGCTAACCATGAAGCAACCGAACATGACTCTCATCCATACGCAAAAAAACATACAGCTGGAAAGTACTGCCCCGCGTACATGTATGTGCGACTTTAAAACTAGGTCGCCGAGAAACCAAATAAACATGCCCAGGAGACAGCAGCTCATCAGTATCGGGTACTTTGACTTTAGTGGTGCGTATTTGCGGTTCCATAGGAGAAATGATACTGCGACAAAGTCGATAAAGTACACTGTTCCCAATATTGCTACCACTGCCAAGTCCGCGTGCCCGATGGGGTCAAGCTCGATACCAGCTAGTTGGGCTAGAATCACTCGCCGATGCTCATCGGGCGTAAACTCAAACGACATTTACAAAAATAAACTCCAGTAAAAAGAAAATGGTTTGGTGGATACGAAAATAAAAGGGAATAAATGGAGCAAAAGGAAAAAAGGATAGATGAGGCGCCCTTCTCAGGCGTATGCAAAGAGATGGGAAAAGGGAGCCACAGTTTAAAGGGGAGGGATGGATGTGTCAATATGTTCTAGAAAAGAAAGTAGCAAACAACAAAAAAAAAGTGGCGAAGTAAAGAGCTAATGCGCAAAGCGGTCCACACCCTGGGCCACATCAATTTTTCTTTTCTATTTCGGGCCTGGGACCACGAAAAATGAAGAGGGGGCATGGGGAGGAGGCTTTTTTGGACGGGCCAAAAAAATGTTTAAGAAAAAGGGGACCATTATTCAACTTTGCAACAATGGCCAAAAAGGTGTCGTGCAGGCCACTATTCTTTTTTTTTGTCACTTACTGTCTCTTTCATATAATGACTACCTCTTCTTTCTTTTTGTTGTTTTGATTTACTACGGTCCCTCAAAAAGACATCAAACAATGAGCGTTATTGGGAGGCTCCGAAAAGGGTCATTATACCGAATTATCGAAGCCATACACAGGCTAGTAGCGAGTAGGCTTGCTTGCATTTAGCCTCCCAGAAAGCCTCCTACGCAAGCTTTTTCAAAAATCCAAATATTAGAAACAAAAGCCTAACGGGTTTAGAGGCAGCTGCCGCGGATCGTGAGTGGGCCATCCTACTGTTTTTGTTCTGCATGACACTAGGGTGGCGTATTTATTTCTTTTTGTGCTGGCGATTGTTTATAGAAAGTGCGCTCTCTGACCGCAGATTCGTCTGATATGATTATTGCTTGATCTGCCAAGTTGCCCAAAAAAGATAGCCATTAGGAGTGGGGAGAGGGGCTGCGGCCAAGATAACGAAATAGGCATGTGGGGGCAGGAGGCTGTCATTCGCTAAAAGGCCCTTGATAAGGCCTTCCCCCTCTTCTTTCTCAAGGCTGCTACAACTTTTGCTGTTTATCATCTGTCTGGTACAATGGAGTCGACTCCTTCAGGCAAAGTTGCGGATGAACTGGAAGAACTGATGCTTGAGGCGTCGCGAGTATTCTCAGACTATGTGCGTTCTTCGCGGGACACCCAAGCCCCAGTAATACCAAGAATAGATAAGCTCGATCTAACAATCCCCAAGAAAGACGGCATAGGGACAGCAGGAATCTGGGATGACATTCGGACAATATGCGGAGCAGCAACTAATACGTGGAGCGAACGGTTCCTATACAAGCTCTATGCCTCGCCTACACCCATTGGCGTTGTTGGAGAGGCCTTGGTGGGCTTGCTCAACAACAATGCTCACGTGTTTCAAGCATCGCCCATAGGCGCACTAATTGAGGATAAGGTCGGTAGACAGTTGGCCGAGCTGGCCAAATTCCCGGTGGGCACTGCAGCAGGGCTGACATTTCCAGGTGGATCGTACTCCAACATGCATGCACTGATGGTAGCTCGCAACCGCAAGTTTCCCGAGCTCAAGCGCGGCGGGTTCGCTAGCGCAATGGCAGGGAGTGAGTGGCGACAACCCATGATATTCACTAGTGCTCATGCGCACTACTCGATTGAGAAGGCAGCAGTGGCAGCAGGCATTGGGCTTGATAACGTCGTGAGTGTGCCAACAGACGCGGACGGGCGAATGGACTCGCATGCACTGCGGATGCTAGTGGAGAGGGCCATAGCTGATGGCGGAGCGCCGTTCTTTGTCAATGCGACAGCCGGGACAACGGTTCTGGGGGCATTTGACCCAATCGACGAGATTGCAGCAGTTTGCGTGGACCATGGGCTGTGGCTGCACGTGGACGGTTCATGGGGCGGACCGCTGGCTCTGTTTTGCTCTGAGGAGAACGACAAGTTTGGCGGGTACCGCATAGACTACGCCGACTCATTTACGGTTAACCCTCATAAACTTATGGGTGTGCCGCTGCAGTGCTCATTTCTGCTCATGCGAGACGGTCTGGCACCCATGCGTGAGGCGCTGGGTCTGAGGGCCTCGTACTTGTTCCATGGCGGCCCGCTTCATGCCTTGGACGATGTTGGCGATGTCACCATGGGCTGTGGCCGCCGACCGGACGCTATCAAACTGTGGCTGGCATGGCGGTACTACGGCACAGAGTATTTTCGACGTCGCTTGGCCAGTGCGCGTCGCTTGGCCATGGAATTTGCCGACATGGTCAGCACTCGGCCTCCCACTGCGCTCGGGTGCTGGCGCTTGGCTGCTGTTCCTCAGAGCACGTGTGTGTGCTTTTGGTTTGTTCCTAGCCAACCCGACGCCCACACAACACCATTGCCGTCGTGGGGCCACGCCACTCGCCTGCTGTGCACTCGCCTCAACTCTCTTGGCCACGTGCTCATTGACTACGCCACAGTCGACCTTCCGGCTGGCTCGCTGCCTGCCTTCTTCCGCTTGCCGCTGAACAGCCCGCACGTCACCAAAGAGACCCTCGCTAGCGTGCTCAGCGCCATCGAGCAGACCGCGGGAGCTCTGCTTGACGAGGACCCTCGTTGTTTCGATGTGGATAGGAGTTAAAAGTGTCGATATATTCAAAATGTACTCGTGTTTGCTTCAAAAGTCGTCGATATCTGACTCGTCGGTTAGCTGTGCTGGCGCTCTAACTGCCTCCCGCTGCCGCCCGCGACCCGCGTCATCATAAAAGCCATCATCATCGTCATCGTCGTTGAAACGGCCGACTGCGGTATCTTTGCCTGAGCGGTGGGTTGTGCTATTAGCTGTATTAGAGTCCTGGCGACGACGTCCCGAGGCTGCCGGTGCGGCGGGCCCTGCTGTGGCTGTACTTGCGCGCATGTTAATGATTTCCTGTCGCTCGGCTTCGTCGCAAGCATCAATCCACTCGCTGTAGACATCAATTGGGTCGCTCAGGGCGTTGAGAGCAGCCTGGTAGGTAGCGGAGCATACTTTGCATTTCAAGCTGCCTACTCTAATTTTCCTGTCCATGGTCACGGATATTGACTTTTCGTGGCTGCAGGATAGGCAGGGGAACGTTGTGTCTAGCTTTGGCTGCTCCTTTTTGGCTACCTTGCGCGACGATTTCCTCTTTCCCATTTGCGAATTAGTAAAAAAAAATTAGCGAAAAGAAGTGGCTATCCCCTCTGCTGTTAAAAAATAGACGGCACACAGGATTGCTACACGATATCAGAAAGTCCCTCGGCTCCTCATGGCGTGTGCAAGTCATGTGACAATGTCGAAAAGCAAAAAAAGCGACGCCGCCACAAAGATGGCAGTGGTGTTTTTTGCCATTGGCAAGAAACAATAATGGGCACTCCCTACCCTCCCAAAAGTAAATCTCATTTTGCCAGAGTAAACATTTTTGCTCGAATCCACAAAAACGTTTGGCTTATGTGGCTCAGGCGGCACTATATTTTTTATAGGGCAAGTTAAGGCTAGGTAGATGATCTTCTAGTCAAGGGCCACCAGCTCGTGCCCATAGAGGGTCCCAATAAAATGACTTCATCATCATCGTCATTGTCATTATCAAGGAGTATAACATATATGGAACATTAAGGAATATTAGGATGTCTAGATTAGTCGCCGCCTGTTGGAGTTAAAGGCGTCTTCGTGGTTTGACTCTTGCGTTGGATTGCGCCGCAGTGGCCTCGTAGCTGCCGGCTCTGGGAAGTGGATGATGGGCGTGTATGGTTTTGTTGAGGTAGGCAGCGACGACGAAGTCGCAGGCGCACCAAAGCGCTCAACCACGCTGCCAAGCTTCTCCCAAGGCTTCTTGTTGTTTACGGGTGGCGGCGGGCGAGGCCAGCGAGCCGTGCTGATCTCGACGGATCTCTTTGGCGGCACAGGAGGCGGAACAGAGCCTGGGCTACCGTCGGGAGCGACAAGGTTGGAAGAGGAGTTGTTGCGGTGCAAAACCAACTCAATGTCGCCGTTGTGGCTGCACACTGGGCTGTCAGGCTGAGGCGAGTATGATTGAGAAGTCACTCTGTCGCAGCCGATAATCACATCGGTGGTCTCGATAATGGCCTCGTCGCAGCTAAGCTTGCCTACTACAGTGCCCTTGTTGTCGTAGCCCAACCCGCCCACAGCAGTAAGGCGGTTTTCGTCCTGCTTGTTCTGCACATAGGAGAAATCGCCACGCAGCGTAGTGTTGCCAATAAGAGACCCGGCGTCGTAGTGGTAGGCCTGCTGCTGCCCGTCTTGGCGCAGCTTGCGCATCCACTCGTCGAGGTACCGCTGGCGATTAAAGAGGCACTCGTACAGGGGCTTGTACATAATCAGCCACCATACAGTGATTGCGCCAAAGTGGTTCATCGACGTAGCCAAAATGCGGTACCGGACCTCCAAGGAAAACTCGGGCACGACATACGTCAACGTAGTCATGCCAATTAGCACCAGAAAGACCACCACACACGCGAGGAAGATCTCACGCGTCTCGTTGAACGAGCAGTTGATGTGCCGAATGCGCCAGTTAATCGCTATAACCGCAGCCCAGTTCAGCCACACAAACGAAATCAAGCCCGCTCTGTATCCGACGCCAAAGAAACACACGTCGGCATAGTCCATGTAGTGCACTGAAATGGGCTCGGGTAGGAGCTGAGTAGTAATCCCGAACGCCAGCATAACCAGCACCGTAAGAGCAACAGAAGCATAGAGCGCAACACCGCGGTACGGCCGCCCTTTACAGAACACGAGGTACAGGCCGTAGGAGCGAAGACCGATAAGCGAGCTCATAATAGACACGCCCATGAGCACGTGCATCCACACGCCAAAGAACTTGCAGTGCCTGAATGGCGTGTCCTTTAGCGGCGCGTGGCCGTTGACTTGGAGGTCGCCGGCGAGCCAAAAGATCGACGACAAGAAAATAAATGTCATCAAAATCGGGTTCTTGGACTTTAGCGGCGGGTACTTGCGGTTCCACAGCATGAACAGCACCGCAGCAAAGTTGAACAGGTATATAGCCAAGAACACAAACACCATTATCAGGTCCGGAGCTCCGCGTGGTTCTAGCTTTTTGCCCCAGTAGAGGAATAATTTGACGCGCACCTGCTCTTGCGGCGTCACCGAGAATGACATTAGGTTTGCCATTGTGGCTCTATATTAGTGGGTAGTCCCGACACCACCCACCTGTGATTGAAATATGTGAACAGAAAAAAAGCGCGCGCAGGAGATCTATGCACACGGATATGTAGGAAAATAAAGAGAGAGAATCTGCAAAACGCCAGATGGAGCTCTATAGAAGAAAACGGATAAAATAGACAGTAACAAGCGGAAAACAATATACAGTAGTGAAAAATAACTAGAAGAAGAAGAGGAAGAAGAGGAAATATGAAGAGGTCAGCAGAAGAGGCACGCAGGATGTTTATAGGCAAAGGGCGCCAGAGCACGTCTCTCCGAGCGGGTAAATGTGGCCATGTTTGATGGGAAAGAGAAAAGGCATCGTAGAAAGACCTTTGGGAGTACAGAAAAAAGTGATCGACGCCCGAAAACCAACAATGCTGCAGCCACGGAACACACGCGGACAGCACAAAGAAAATGCAAAAATAAATGATGTGGCCGATTCTTTTTTATAAAGGACGGCCTTTGTAGAAAGAGGATATAGAAAAAAAACAACAGCCAATGCAGATGTTGCATGCCCAAAAAAATATTGAGTGGAGAAAAACAAGTCTAGATGCATGAAAAAAGCAATAATAGAAAGGCGTCTGCCGTTGGATAAAGGCTTTTGGAGCGTCAGCAGCTACCGCCTCGCCGATCACCTAGCTGTTCTGCTTGGACGCTTCACTTCGCTGTTACTTTTTTAGTCACCAGCCCCATCGCTGTTTATGAGCGATACCAGGGAAAAAATACAAACACGTAGGGGAAAAAATTGCCTTGGCTGGGCGATCCCTACAGGTTTACAGCAACAATCGGTCGCACAACAGGTTTATGTTCTTGTCGATCGCTGCCTAGAGAAACAAAGGTATCTGACGAAAGAAGGGGAGTGTCATGCACACATACAGCCGATACTTGCTGATTGTAGCTGGCTTTTATGCAAACAGCGAGTAATGATTGACGCCCGCCGCATTGGCTGGTGGTGGCTTGACTTTCTGTTTCCGTGTGCCTTGGCCAGCTGACGAATATTGCGATGTCGTCGCTACTATATCACTGACGCAAGGATGCCAGAGAGTTGCCCGCAGACTCGGAGAACATGGCGATAGGCGAGTTTGACCTGGGTGAATGCAGCTCCCCCGCATCTTTTTTTTTCTAGGCCAGCTTTGGTTGCCAGCATTGCCAACCTCGCAATGGTTCTCTTTGGCAAGTATTGGCCTTGCTAGAATGGGCATTGGCATTTACATTTGGCGGCACAGCTAAACATAGCAGTGTTAATCAAAAAGAAATCTAGCAAATTTTACATTGCCGTGCGAGCCAGTGCAACTAGAGAATCCGGCGGTCATCGGAGGTGTACGAATCATTCAGGCGGGAGTCCTGTGCTGCATCCAGCCGCAGCTGCGAAGCGGCTGCTGGATCGGGGAAACTGCTAGTGGGGATGTAAGGCTGGGCAGTGGTAGGCGATGATGGCGAGGGAAGGGGCGACTTTACACCAGGAGAAGACGACTGTCCGCCAAGCCGGCTAACAGCACTAGTGAGTTTGTCCCAGGGGCGCTTGGCGGCAGCAGCTGGCGACTGCATCCGGTGAGGGCCGTTGGCTTCGGATGGGTTCTCAGGCAAATACGCCGACTGGCTCATACCACCACAGCCAGCAGACATTGGCTGCTGATGCATGACCAAGCTCGAGGCCGAGGAGCTGAGATGATGAATACCACCGTCGCCTTCGCCGCTACGACTACATGGAACGCTGTTCATCGCGTTAGGGCACACTTTGGCCAAGACCTCGCTGATAGTCGCTTCGTTGTTGGCTCCGTAGTAAAACTCGCCGTTGGCATTGGCATACCCAATGCCCTTGTCGTGAATTGGTGTGTGGACAGAGTGGCGGCGCGATTCCGGCTCATGTTGCTTGTAAGGGTGGTCTGAGCTCGACAAGTTGTTTCCCTTGCTTGCCCCAGCATCAATGTGGTAGGCACGCTGGAGCCCATCCTGGCGCAGTTTGTATATCCACTGCTTGAGGTACATCTGGCGATTTGTAAGGCAATTGTACAGCGGCACGGCCATCATCAGCCACCAAATCGCAATCGCGGCAAAGTGGTTTAGCATCGTCGCCGTTATGCGCAATGACCTATACGCTGTGTACCTTGGCTGCGCAACACTCAGGACTGTCATAAATATCAAGACAGCGAATACGATTATGCAGGCAACCGTGATTTCGCGGCTTTCGTTGAACGAGCTCTTGATATTGCGAATTCGCCAGTTGAGCAGCGCCACTATTATCCATGTAGCCCAGATCAGCACAAACATGCCGATGCGATATCCAAGGGCAAACCCGCAAATGTCAATGTGTTCCAGGTACTTGACGGACAAGTCATCAGGCAGAGCCTCCGTGATAATGCCAAACACCAACATACATGCGATTGTCAAGATGACCGAGATGAGGAGAGCGGGGCCGCGATACGGTCTATTGCGGCAGAAAATCTGGTAGAGGCCAAATGAGCGAAACCCAATCAATGAGCTCACGGTGCAGACGCCCATGAGAACATGCATCCATACGCCTATAGCTTTGCATTGCTCCAGCTGAGTGTCTTTGAGCGGTACGTGTCCATTGATCTGAAGGTTGCCCGCAAACCAGAGCACCGACGCGACAAACACAAACGCCATTAGAATCGGGTTTTTGGCCTTTATCGGCGAGTAGTTGCGATTCCACAACATAAAAAGCGTCGCGATAAGCTGGACAAAGTAAGCCGTTGTGATGATAATGATCATTGCAAAATCTGCCGCGCCGCGCGGCTCTAGGTACCGGCCAGTCTGTGTATAGTATTTGAGGCGCTCCGCCTCCTGCGGCGTCAGTGAGAACGACAAGAGGTTTGCCATCTTTTGCAGCTAGTAGTGCGTTGCCACCACTACTACCACTACCACAGTATATATAAATCAAACAACCAAAACAAAAAAAAACACAAAACAAGATAGAAAAAAAGGAGGATAATAGAACAGAAAAAATAGCGAGTAGAGAGAAGACCAACAGGAAATGCGCAAAGTGCTTTTAAAGTAGCGGCAAGATCTACAGTCAAATTGGCTAGGAACATCAGACATGATGGAGCACGCGCTTAGCAAGAAAGCGGGGATGCCTGTCCGATTAACAGCCGATTCTGCCAATCTCAACCAATTTGGTGGCTAACAAAGGGGGCCAAGTTGCAACAGTCGTACGACATCGAGCTTGGTACGCCAAAAGAAAGGCTAGTATAGACACTACACTTTGGGTAACAGGCAGCCAGTTCGGTATTGCCCTATTCAAACCTCGAAAGACAATCAACAGATAATGCTTGTGTTGAAAAAAGCGATTGGCACGGCTGCAACCAGCAAACTTTCTTTGTGAGGACCTTGGCTACAAAGGAACATGAGCGTGATACCCAACAAAAAACAGGAAAAAGGCGCCTGTGAGTAGCACCAGCACAGCATTTTGAGCGACTATCACGGAACTTTGGAATGCGACAATAGCTCATTTGAGCATAATTAATAAAATAGCCACCGCAAAGGTGGTGCTTGCTATCAGGATGCATGCCTTGAATAATATTGAGCGGTAGAGATGTTCTTGTCGGCGTCCCGGCAGAGCAGATTATTGGCACCTAAAATACTGTGCTGGTTGGTGCTGGTGAGATCGACAAGTTGGAAAGCGAGCCCCAAGGCCGCTTAGCAGCGGGCAGTAGCAGCCTGCGGGTGCTGAACAAGATTAGAGGCAGAGGAGCCTGGGTAAACACCGATTTCGTCATCGCCATTTCGACTGGATGCAGAGCTGTCGGGCATGCCAGAGCAGACCTGGGCCATTGGCTTTTCGGCATGCGCTTCACTGTTAGCCGAGTAGAAAAACTCGCCATTAGCGCTTGCGCCACAAAGCTCCTTGCCGAGGGGCGCCGCGTGAGTGGAATAGCGCTGGTCTGCTTTGCATTGGTAGAGGTAAGGGCTATTTCCGCTTGACGCAGTCTCCCCTTCAGTTGATGCCGTATTGATGTGGTAGGCACGCTGCAGCCTGTCTTGGCGTAGTTTAAAAATCCACTGCTTTTGGTACGCTTTACGGTCAGTGAGGCATTTGTATAAGGGTACTGCCATTGGTAGCCACCATGTCAATACAGCCGAAAAATGAGTGAGCGACGTTGCCAATACACGCAGCTTGACGCTGACTGGGTATATCCTCTCAGTATACGACAAAGCCGTCATAAAAATCAAAACGCCAAATACAACAACGCAGGAGATAGCGGCCTCACGACTCTCGTTAAATGAGCTCTTCACGTTGCGAATGCGCCAGCTGAGCGCTGCTACAACCACCCACGAGATCCAAATAAATACAAAGACCGCGACTTGGAATCCATAGCTGTAGTTACACATGTCGAACCCGTCTATGTAGTAAACCGATACATTATCGGGAAGCGCCTCCGTGACAATACCAAAAGCTAGCAAGCTCCCAGCGATAAAAGCAACTGAAACGTAGAGCCGAGTGCCAATGAATGGCCGATTCCGGTGAAATATTTGGTACAGACCGTAGGAGCGCAGCCCAATTATGGCACTTACGGCGCACACACCCATGAGAATGTGCATCCATATGCCAAATGCCTTGCACTTTGCTAGCGGCGTGCCATAGAGTGGGGCATGTCCATTGGCTTGGAGGTCGCCAATAAACCAGAAAATGGACGTAATAAAGATGGCCAACATTGTCCACGGGTTCTTTGCCTTTATCGGCGGATACTCGCGGTTCACTAGCATAAAGAGCACCGCTAGCAGCTGGATAAAGTACGCGGTCGTAATGGCAATGACCATTATCAGATCAGCAGCCTGGCGTGGCTCCAAATCTATGCCCCGTGATTTGAATATCTGGACGCGAGCCTCTTCAGCCGCCGTCACCGCGAATGACATTGTATTTCCCATTTTTCGAATAGAGGTAAGTCTAGCACAGACCAAAGGAGCTCAAAAAATGTATAGTGAAAAGTAAAAAAAGACAGTCAATTGCAAACGGGACAAGAAACAGATTGCACAGCATTGGCAAGTGCGAGAGCGCAAAGCAAAATGCCAAGCATGCATGCATATTGCCGAGAGAAATGTTTCTTGTTGTCACGAGAGCCATGTAAATACAGCCGGTCCAGGGCGCAACAAGGGTAAAACAACCAGGCGTGAGCAAGAAAATTATGCGAATGGGTAGATGTGATCGGCCGCAACAAAAGGGGCAAACCTGATTTTGGAAGGCTGCATGTGTCTGCATGCACGTGTGGAATAGCAGGCGCATGTCTGATTTCTGCCTGTATTAACCTTTCTCTCTGTCAAAGGGCCGGTTGCTAGTTTTAGCCTGGCGGTGATGATACTGTCACATAGTGTCAGAGTCGCTTGTGTTGATTTGAAAGGCACCATACAACAAAAGAGAAAGTTGAAAAAGACTGAATGCCGGGCAAGGATGGAAGCAAAGCAGCGGTAGAGACCGACACCTTGATAATTGTACACCCAAGTAAACGCCTTATTGCCAATGGCGTTGACTCCATAGTAAACTGGCTATAGACATTGTAAAACACTGGGAGGAACCATGAGCACAATGTATGCTTACGTCAATGGCAACCAAAAAGAGAAGAATCAAAAATAAACATGCTAAAAATAGGGGCTAAACAACTTGCCTACAAGTCTATAGAAAACGCTTTATAATAAAGAGTGCATGTTTGCTGCCTTTTTGTTCATATTGCACTGTAGGGGTTTTATGATCGACAGCAATAAAATGTCAACAGCACGGCATCAAAAATGAGCAACCAAGGGCTTTTAAATGCCCAAAGCAAAGAGCTCGAACAGTGGCGTTGGTGGTCGATCGCTCCCAACGTACATGCAGCATGCCATAGTTTTTTTGAATTATTGGAGACCAAATTCTAACTTTTAATTATTCGCACAAGAACAAATGGTCTCATAATAAATAAATTTCGGAGGATGCACACGCAAAAAAGTTTAGATTAGCTGGCGCTTATTGTGGCCATATTTGCCACCATCATCAACGATACACGAGTCCCGTGCATCATCGAGTCGCAGCATCATAGATGACGTTGGCTCCGAATACTCCAAAATAGGCTTATACGCCTGAGGAGACATCGCCGAAGCCGACACCGGTGACGAGGGTATAGGAGGCACAGGACTAGAGGTAAACGAAGGGACACCATACCCGCCAGTCAATTTATCCCAGGGACGCTTGGCTGCCGAAGGCGGGAGATTCGCATCTGATCTGAGGATCGGCGATGTTGGATTTTGGACCAAACTGGCGTCGGACTGGTTAAAAAGAGCAGAAGAATCCAAGGGTTCTGAGCGAATTTTCGGGAAGGCAATCTTTTCCTGGTTGTAAAAAAATCCAGACCCAGTTGGATGCCCCCCACTCGACACCAATGTAGTCAGCGGATGGTTGCCAATGGGCTTGCGAGGGTTCAGGTAGGAGAGGTTGCCACCCGACGTGTTATTCCCACATGCCGTGCCGGCCTCCACATGGTACGCTTGCTGTAGTCCGTCTTCGCGCAAAGTGTAGATCCACTCTTTGAGGTACCGCTGTCTATTCGTCAGACACTTGAACAGGGGCACAGCCATCATTAGCCACCATACAGCGGAGGCGGCAAACTGGTCCAAGGATGTAGCGAGAATGCGCAGCCTCAGGTTTAGCGGATACCTGGCATTGGTATAAGACAAACCGGTCATAAACCCAAGCACGCCAAAGACGATAACGCAGGTGATCAGTATTTCGCGAGTCTCGTTAAACGAGCTCTTGATGCCGCGAATACACCAGTTCAGCCCCGCAATAATGACCCACGTCACCCACAGGAGTGCGTAGAGCGACGCCTTGTACTTGCTGTTGTAGTAGCAGAGATCCACCACTTCCTTATACTCGATAGTAATCTCACCCGGCAGTACTTGCAAAGTGATACCATACGCTATCATGCACGTTGATGTAATAATAAATGGTATGTAGAATGCCAATCCGCGATACGCCATCTTTCGACAGAATACGCGATACAGCCCGTAGGAACGCAGTCCGAGTAGTGCGCTCATTCCGCAGACACCCAATAAAACGCGAATCCACACGCCAAACGCCTTGCAATTCTGTAGCGGCGTGCCCTTGAGTGGAGCATGGCCGTTGGCCTGAATATCGCCGACAAACCACATTAGGGAGGACACGAATACGCAGGTCATTAGAACGGGGTTCTTGGCTTTTATCGGAGGGTAATCGCGATTCCATAGCATGTAGATTACGCCGACAAACTGGAATGTGTATAGAAGGGATATGATGATAACCATTATCAGGTCGGCGGCCTGTCGTGGGTCCAAGGGCTGATTTTGGGAGTAGGCGGCCATGACTCGTAAGAGTTCTAGCCTGGTGATTGAAAAAGACATGAGGTTACCCATCTTTAAGAATAGAAAAATAAAGAATAATACAGTCGATAGTAAAGAAACAGATGTTAGTTTTTTTTTGTGGCCTGGGACATGGAGGGGGAATGTATCTGAGAATTGGTATCCGATTATTGCAGGCAGAAATTTTTCCCCTATCGCCTAATGATCGGCTCTACATAAAGTTGGGTGGGGGAAAGAGATTTACAACGTAATACATTCAGACTACATGTTTACAAGAGAAAGCGGTCATTACCAAATCCAACATCCTTTGAATTTCTCGCCTGCATCCAATTCAGAGCACGCACAGACACATCCCCCTCAACGGCCATATCTCGCTGACCGCCACCCTCGCCATCGTAGTAAAACGCATAGGTATCGGGCCCCTTATAGACATACTCCCTCATAACCGCCTCATTCATAGCAATATCAGCTGGCGTAAACTCGCCTCTAACAAGTGACGTAGATTCCAAATGATACTTGCGTTGCAGCCCGTCCCTCCTCAGCTTTTCGATCCACTGATCCAAATACACCCGCCGATTGAAAAGGCAGCCCCACAAAGGAACAAACATAGTACCCCACCAAATGACATTTGTACACAGGTGGCTCAACACCGTTAGCGATACGCGATAGGCCATGGAGAGGGGAAACCGCGGGTAAAGGAATTGAACGAGGGTGGAGTAGAGCGTAGTAATGAAAATCAATAGGCAAGCACCGCCCATCTCCTTGCTTTCGTTGAATGAGCTCTTTATGTGCCTGATTCGCCAATAATTGAAGGCGACAAATGCCAAGGTAATCCACACAAACCCAATAACCGACGCTTTGAACCCCACAGCCGACGAACAGATATCAAGAGGTCCCACATAATAAAGCGTCTTTTCGGATTTCAATACCAAGGCTACTACGCCGTACGCCAGGATACACGCTGAATAGACAATCACAGGCCAGTAGACCTTCACTCCGCGATACGGTTGATTCAAGCAGAACACGTGATACAGCGCGAATGACCGCAATGCGAATACCGCGCAAACACCGCAGATACCCAAAAGTATGCGAACCCAGAATCCCAGCCCCAGGCATTTTGTCAAAGCAGTGTTAGCCAATGTTACGTGGCCGTTCATCTGAACATCGCCGACGAACCAGAGCGCCGATGAGAGAAAGAGACAGGCCATGAGTATAGGGCTCTTGGCTTTAATGGGTGGGTAGCGCCGATTCCACAGCATAAAGAGAACAGCAAGGAGGTCGATAAAGTATATAGCCGATATCGTCGTTACTATGGCAAGGTCGGCGGTAGACCGTCTGTCCAGGTTTATGTCCATGGAGAGGGCGGCAGCGGCGCGACGGTCTTCAATAGAGGGGTCGGGGAACATCGTAAAACAACTCTTTGTTATGCAAGAAGGCAAGGAACAAACTCCAAAAAAGTTACCCACCGCTTTCGCAAGGAGGAGTCAAGGGTGATTTTCAATAGATTTACTTTTGTTACACAGGGACTAGTATTTATATGAAGGTTCTCTTCCGTGCACAGTACTTTGGCGTGCGATTTCCACGATAAGATCGCCAACCAGCGCAACGGCAGCGTCAACAGCAGCAGCCAACCGTGTGTAAACATCAGCCATAGCCTGAGCCGCTTCTCTCCACCCATCAACAACCACCGGCCAAAGATCCACGCGAGGCCACGCATCGCAGCAGCAGCGACCAAGCTCAGCCAACAGCAACCCCACCTTCCCAACCCACACACGCAATTCCACGGCGGGCAGCCATGACAAAACAGCGAGGTTCCACTTCAGCTCCATAGTCCACGCCACAGCCCTCACACTCGCAGCCTCCACAGCCCTCGCAGCCTCACAAGCCGCCACGACCAATGGCATGCCAATAACCCGTGCCGCCCACAGAGCGCCCAGACGAGCATACGCGCCCACGCTCACAGCAGCGGTGGCCACAAGACGAGCACCAGGCAGAAGCACCCAGGACACAGCCCACGCATGAACATCGGCCCCCAGTGCCGCTGCCAAGACCAGCGCACGGACCACCCACCCCACAGCCGCCTCCACGTAATGCCCAGCAGTCCGCAGGCCGCGGGTCAGCCCCCGCAAAAGGTCGACGCGCTGCAGCCACACCCGCACACCCACCGCCAGTGGCGCCAGCAAGCCGCATAGGCGTACAATAGCGCCCAGTGCATTCTGCAGCAGCTTGTCAGCCGAGCGCCCACAGGCCCGCACCACATTTGCACTCAGCGTCCACAGAAGGCACATAGCGTCAATAGTCCATGGCACCACCCACATAGCCAGCGTACGGTGCAAAAGGCGCAGCCAGTCGGCACTTACCGAGGCAACTCGCACCACAGCAGCGCGTATCCGAGGGTCGCGCCACCAGCGCTGGTCGCAGCCCAGCCAATCAACAGCCACGGCGGCCCAGCTCGCCAGAACACGCAAATCGCGGGCCACGTCAGCGCCCAGAATAGCCGCGGCCTCGACAGCGCGACCCACAAGCCACGCCGAGCGCGCAGCCACAGCCGTCACGCTTCTCCACAAATTTTCCACTGTAGGCACAATCCCATCAAGCACCACCGCCTCAACCGCGTCCCGAAGCCATATGGCTCCCTCGACGCGCTCCCACCACATCGCCAGCGACTCTACGCCACCACGCACTCGACTCGCCATATCAGCCACAGCGGGGAACAGAGTATGGAACAGCCACACCACAGTGCCCTCAACAACAGCAATAACCAGGTCCTGCAGCCGTCGCGCTGCATCCAAGCGCCTAGCCAGCTCCACCGCAGTCGCTTGCACCCAGGCGCTCGTTGATATCACCACCTCAACCGACCGCACCAAAGCGTGTCGCCAAAAGTCGATGCTGCAGAACACCAGCAGCTCGAATATGTCCCACCCCAAGCGCACCGCCACATACGCCGTGGCTAAGGGCACGAGGGGCACGGCCGCAACAAATCTCTTCCATTGCACTCGTCCGCTATGCTCGCTAGCCTTGTTGTCTTTGGTGGTTAGTCGCCGATGGGTATTGACTAGGCGGCGCTTGAATACCCGACGTTCGCGCCAGTCGCTAGTGTAATGCCGAGCAGCCCAGAAATACAACAGAAAGACCACTGCGCTCACCAACGACGCTGTCTGTAAGCTGAATTCAGTCTTTTCACGCAGTCCCATCGCATCTTAATTCAATAAAATAATAAAATACAGTGAAAGGAAAGGAGGGGAAAGCGAAGGAAAGAAAAAGTCTTGGCAAATCATGTGCTTCCAACCACCTAATCCCAGTGATGTCCCAGAGTAAGGGCTTCAGCCTTCTCCTATACGCGTAACATTCAGGCCTAATACCGGCAAACACCACACAACTGCGGCCTACGACGCGATTGATAATAAAATGAACGACATTTTGGGGGAAAAGTTGCGCAGGTAAAAGGGAATACATTTGACTGTTAGAAAAAAAGCAGAGAAAAAGGTGGAGAAACTGCAGCCCCTAGACCAACCACTCGCTTTCAAGCGATCCATTTATCAGATCCATTTTTCGTTTACTAAATGAGCCAGGCTCCATTATCAATGTGCCACTGCAAGTGGTTGCTGTAGGACACTCTACTGTGCGTCTCAAACTTGCATAGCGGCCATTCATGTATCTCGTCAATATCTCCATTATAGCCACTCAGATCCACGATCCACTTTTTGAGCAAGAAAAAAAAAGTAAAGAGTAAAGCTGAAAAAGCGATAAAAAAAGAGAGACGTCCATACACAAAGTCCTTCTGTTTTTAATATCTCCTGGTGCGTAATCGAGTATTCACGATGCCCGACAATGGCTCTATCGAATGCACATATCCACGCGGGTTCACGTATCACTGTGCCATGGATTAAACAAAGCAATGCGACATCCAACCCCTTTGCTACAAGCGCAACTGCCGCCTGATCTGCGGTGGCAATGCAATTAGCAAAGTCGCTAAAGTCCATATCGCCCAATTTGGCCCCGTAGTATTGATGCCTACCTAAGCGGTGGTCGATTCTAGGACAGCATCTAATGCAGTCGCTTCAGTGCAGTGCAAGCAGTACCAGCAGAAATGTAGTAGATAATTGGTGGGCAGCGTCCTCCAATCCCAGTTCCCCTGGGTCTCTGAGCTCGA
>JANBSU010000139.1:0-31402 GCA_027578835.1 Coemansia sp. RSA 2050 | reverse complement strand
AACGACGCTAATCAATCAAGGAATCAGAGCAGCATAGCAAACGGAACATCCTTTTGCAACTCAGACATCGTTGGGTATGTTGGGTACAAAGAACAGCTTTGTACGGCAACAACAGCAAGTAATAGGGTCTCTGTGACGTCAAAATAAACATGTTGCATCACATGACTGCCAGCCTATTGCAGCATGCGCAATCGTGACGGTGGACATGTACTACACTCACTGACGGAAGGTTAGGGATACCATATGTTGACTTTGTCACGAAAAGATATCCACGTGTCAAGAACAGGCAACTATAAAAGGCACTGTATTGTTGCCAAACATGAATAGGATTCAGCAGTTTTTCACTAATATGAATCTCGCCACATAAATCTATTTACTAGCTTTATTTCTTTATTAGTCTCTTTCCTTAGGTTTTATTTTTGGTATTTAGAAAAACTAACAGTGAGAGTAAAACAAAAAGAAAAGAGTTGGCTTTGGATCGCATGTATCAAAGTAATGACGTCCACAGCACAAGAGGGGCCACGTGATCCAATGTGGACTCATATCCCATCTGGGATATAAGGATCAACAACCACAACATCAAAACATTGCAGACTAAAAGTGTTGGATAACAGCGAGTATAGTCGGCCAGATCGCGATTACGAGTCCATGATCATAATCTTGCGATTATGATTACAAGTGACTATGGTGGCGCTGTTTAAATATGGCGCTGCGGGGCATCAGTGGTGTGAGATCTCTTGAGTTATTTTAGCTCATATATTTAGGATAATTATATATAGGGTTTATTCTAAACCCACATAGTACTATCCAACACTATTACTTGTTATTGTCGTGCAAAGCTGCTCTTTGTACCCAATGATGTCTGAGTTGCAAAAGAATGTTCTGTTTGTTGTGCTGCTCTGATTACTTGATTGATTAGCATCATTAGTGCGTTTGCTGCTAACAATAGTTGCTGTAGAAAATATTTATTCTTCTTCTGGCAAGCTTTAAGGGTAAAGAGGTGGACTATTTGTCCATACAGTATGACACCTGTTGATGGCATTAATTAACTCTGTTGAGCATCTATAATCTGTAATTGGTTCGATTGGTGTATCTGGGTTGATAAGAAGCTGAGTAATAACAACTGCACATGTATTATGAACTTCACAATCATATATAATAGCTGGATCTATTATTTCTAAATTGGAAGTCAGCTGGGTTTGAAAGCCAATACAAGGGCCAGTAGGAGTGATGCCTGTAACATCTGTGAAACTATTTTCTATAGCTTCAATTGAATTGTTAGCAACATTAATACGGCGTACCGTAAAACAAGTTTCTGCTTTAAGTTTGGTGTTAAAGTAGACAAAGTAAACCATCTCTGCATCAAGTGAAAGTGTGTAGGCTGTGTTAGGCCCTTCCATTAGTAGTTGCAAAATAGAAAGGAAATAATACTTAAACAAAATGAGAGTAAAGAGAAAAGACAGCTTGGGGGTTTTTTCAATAGCTGAAGAGCAAAAGCCCTGCTGCTAGGCCTCTGCAGTCACAGCTGCCAAGTTTTGGTTGAAAGTGCTGTTGACTGAAAGAGGAGTATTGGCTGAAAGCTTTGGCTCGGCCAATAACAGCCCAAGCAGATCAGCAGAGTGGGAGCCTCTGCCTTTCTCTTACAGATGGTGGTAAGACTTTCAAGGTCGCTAATTCAACATGTTTGGTGAGAATTTGAATGTGTAAACTAGGGAATTTGCTTCTCTATAGTACCACCAAGTTCCAAGCTCAAAGACAGTGGCAATACTTTAAGGCCAAACACATACTAAGCTTCAGATTCCATGGCACAGACAATACTGCTTGGAACCACTCAAACTGCTTCCCAAGCAAATTGCAACAACTGCTTGGTGCTTCCAAAAAGGCAGTCAAGCGCTTTTGCGTCTTTGAAGCAGAAGAGCATGCTTTTGGAGCTGTCCACGCTGCCTCAATAGTATTATTTGGAAGTTGCTTTCTTAGTTGGGGGTGTGGTTGCAATGCCGCTTTGGCGTTCAATCAGCCTGTTGATCCTCATATCCCATCTAGGATATAGGTCCACATTGGATCGCGTGGCCCCTCTTGTGTTGTGGACGTCATCACCTTGATACACGCGATCCGAAGCCAACTCTTCTCTTTCTTTTTGGTTCTACACTCTCACATTCGTCTCTATATTTATTATTTATTAAATATACTTGGGAAACGTGAGTCTGGGCATAGCCCACCCTGAGTGAAGAACAACACCCGGCATGGCTTGTAGCAGAGAAAGAAAGTTAACTAGCTTTTAAAGTAGGAGCAACAATGGCACTAGGATTAACAAAGAAATAAAGGGAGGGGTGAGGAAACACAAAAAAAAGGAAAAGAATAGTAATTGTAGCCAGCACCCTCTTGAGGAGGAAAGGTGGTGCTGGAAAAGCAGCCAGCACTCTTTTGGCAGCAGGGGGGGTAGAGACTTGCTGTCAATGCAATCATTTGGAAGAAGGGGAAAAAAAAAGAAAAAGCAGTATGCTTTTTGCACTGCTGCGTGGTTGTAAGAGCAATATCATCATTGCACTTCCCTTTACCTAAAAAAAC
This sequence comes from Coemansia sp. RSA 2050, assembly GCA_027578835.1. NCBI lineage: Eukaryota > Fungi > Kickxellomycota > Kickxellomycetes > Kickxellales > Kickxellaceae > Coemansia > Coemansia sp. RSA 2050. Next base: position 28,834 of record JANBSU010000139.1, on the reverse strand, counting down.
TGCTTTTCTTGGCCCAGCTGATGTCTTTCTTTCGAATAAAGAGAGCAAATGGCTCTTTGTTGTTGGCGGATTGGACACCAAAGCGGCATTGCAATCATATCTCGAGCTAAAAAACGAAATACAGAGAACACTGTAGAAGCAACATGGACTGCTCCCAAGGACGCACACTTCTACTTCAAAGGCATGAGAGCGCGTGACTATCTTTTTGGAAAGAACTAAACTGACACAGGTGTCTGTAAAGGAAACGGGTTGAATGCATGCAACCAGCATTCATCATGCCTTGGAAGCCACCACTACGAGTGTGTTTGGCCTCTGGGAAGGAGGGAAGGGAAATTGCTTCAGTCTTTTTGCGCTTGAAAATTTGGAGGTTTAAAAGAGAAGGCAGATTCCCTAGTTTTTTTTGTTTCGTTTGGTTTGCAGTATCACATATCCTCTCTCTCTTTTTCTGCTACCTAGCATCTCTACTAATTTTTTTAGACAATGTCTACCGAGTATAAAGTTGAGCGTTCTGGCTGTTTAGATGGCTGGACTAACTACGTTGTCAAAAGAAATGTCTGTGAGAGAGACGAATTTTTCCGAGGACTAATTGATGAACCGCCGAAGGAATTGGCTGACATAGGTTTCAAGATTGATGCAGACTCTATCGAGTCAATGGGTGTCATGATTCAAGGCACTAATTGTCAGTTTTACCTCTGCGAACCCACTGTAGACAACAGCAAAGATACAATTAAGATGGAATTCAGTTGGATAAGATGTTCCAAGAATTAAAAATGACCAGCCATAAGCCTAGCTTTGCTTGCAATGCTGTATCTAGTTGACATCTTTTTGTTGTTTAGACTAGTGGGCAGAGCAAGGCTGCTCAATTGCTCTCAGTGTGGGGGTAGTCATTGCTTAAAGCACCTAGCTTGTCCCAATATGGTTGTCTAGCACAACACCTTATTAGCAATGTAGCTTTTTTTGAGGGGCAGCCCCTAATGACAATACACTATACACCAATTGAGGAAAGCAGCAATTTCTATGGTCAGCAAATACCTCATTGAATTAATAATACACGCTACTCTGGACTACCACCATTGCCTCTACGTCGGCTGGACGCCGACAGGTTGACAACACTAGAAGAGCGACTAATGGGCGACGTCTCCACAGCAACCATAGCACCAAGTGGTCGCTGCAAATACGAAGGGTTCGACCTATGCTCCCCGGCATACTCGCCAAGGGGCGATGATGGCAGTGATCTCGTATCATTGCCAAAAACTGTCGGAGTCCGACGCAGCGCAGCCCCCAGTGGCCGCTCATACTCGTGAGCTCTCTCATACGGCGAAAGCTGAGCTTCAGCCAGTCCCAGCAGCGACGGGCTAAGTGGCAGACCCATAGACAAGTGACCAGTGCCATCGACAAGCAGTGGTTCCATGGGGAGAGGCGAGGGTGCCCCAGACCCAATAGGCTTGCGGAGTCGGCGATACCTCGCAGCCGAAAACAGCCAATACAGGAGGCCCGCCAGCAGCGCACAAGCGCCAATTGCGATGAGGGCCAAAAGCACCCGAACAGCAGCGGGCTGGAGCAACCAGAGCACCAGCAGGCGCCTCACGCCCACAAACTGCAGCGGCGACCATAGCGAGTCGTCCACCAGCTCGATCCCACCTTCATCCACCGTGGGTCCATCGGGCAGCCGGATCCCGGGGGTGGATTTGGCCGCATGCGAGCCGGCTGGAATAGTAGCCGACACCTTGAGCAGCAAGGCACCCAGCGTCCACGACACCTCAACGTCGCCTACCTGGTTAACCGACTGGAACGACTCTGGGTGGGCCGCCTTCCCAGCAACGCCCGGAGTAGACACGCCCCGCGGCACACCAAAGCCCTTGTGAAGGACATTGACCAGCCACGCGGCCTTGAAGCACTGCATCTGCAGCCTCGCAACAACAGCCAATTCGCCCTCATCTGCCAAATGCTGCCCCTGGAGGACGGCCTCGGCCCACGGCAGCCGGCAGAAGCGCGCAGCCCGGGCCTCGAATTTCTCGACGTCCCACATGCCGCCCAGCCCCAGGTAGTCGTGGGACGCGTACCAGTACTCGCTGACGCCCACAAAGCGCTGCGTCCCAAAGTCGATCTCCGGAGCATGCACGCCCGCAAACAGGCAGGGCTCAATCGGACACATGGTGTTGTTGAGCAGGGGCTCCGTCGCAGCAACGCAGCCAGCAAAGCTCCCCGTCCCACGCAGGGCCACCCGGCCATCGGTCGTCGGCAGCACCAAGCCCACCGCCAAGCACGGATCGTCGACCACGGGCATGTGGGAGCCGCCGCCCGCCGTAGCCCGCAACGCGTCAACATACCGGCGGCGCGCCTCGTTGGTCCCATGGCCGAGAAAAGTGGCCACAAACACTCTGTGCGCAAAGTCCGTGCCGTCCACGCTGCGCAGCGTCACCTCGGCCAGGTCGTGCTGGTGGAGCCTCGCCGCAGCGTCCGCTGGCTCAAAGGCAATCTGCGCCGATGCGCCGCCCATGTCAAGGAACCCAAGCGACCGCCCAGCAGCGGCAAACCCACCCATAAGATAGTTGACAGCCACCCAGCCGTACAGCCCCTCCAGCTCGCCCGATACCACCTGGAATCCCTCCTGGCAGTCCGGCAGCAGAAACTCATAGTTGGCGCGAGCAAACGAGCACGCCGCATCGAGGACCCGGGACTGCTGCGACCGAGGCAGCAGCCTCATGCCAGCAGTAGCCAGCAGGTACACGGGGGTGCTGGGGATGTGCCGCCGCGGGATATGCCGCCGTGCAAAGTCCAGCAGTGGTCGTATGTGCTCAGCGCCCACTCGCCGGGGGTGGTCGCCAAAGCTCGAGATCCCCGGCGACGTCTTAAAAGCCCACTGCGCGCCAGCACGCCCAATCGCTGGCAGCCGCAGCACGTGCTCCCTGCTGTCGCTGCTGGCATTGCTGGCTCGCTGCTGGAGGGCCGGGTCGTCCCATGCGTAGATCATTACGCGTGAGCCCGAGCTGCCAGCATCTATCACAACGCCGTACTTGCGCCCGTCGCCCACAGCGTCGTTCTCGGCGTGGTCTGCCAGCGAGGTATCTGTGTAGAGCGCCAAGCTGAGTGCGCCGAGCAAGCAGAGTGCCAGCACTGCAGCTACAACCAGCATGCGGTATCGCCGCAGTCCGGGCCACCACCAAAGCGTGCTCATTCAAAGGCTATTATGTACAAATACAAAAGAACTGGAATTTGACTACTATCCAAGAAAGAAATGCATTACGAAAAAAAGAGCGAGTAGCAAAAGAAAAAAAACGTAAATAGCATGAAGCCCAATTTTTCACAACAGATCAAGATCAACTCTGGGCTAATCAGACAACAAACGTGAGCTGTCGCGAGATCTTGAACTTGAGCACCATCAAGATGGCAAATGCCACCATCAGCAGCATCCCCGTATACACTATTGGCCATGTGTAGTCCGTGCCATGCCCAACAGTGTCCAGCATCAGGCTGGTAGTCTGCGCCACTATAAGCGACGAAATGGAGTACGTCATGTAGATGATCCCCGAAATGTACGTTATCCGCGACACCCCGAACTGCTGCGAAAGGGCATTCAGAAGCATGCCCACAATAGCCGCCCCAGCCACGCCAAACAGCGCCGCCGACGCAATTACCGAGGGAACAGACGCAAAGGGGAGCCAGATGCCGAGCTGGCTAAAAGCAGCCAAAAACACCCAGATTATCAGAATATTCACTGGCCCAAACCGGTCGGCCAGCATGCCAGCCAGGAACCGCCCAAAAATCCCCGACACGTTGATGAGTGTCACCAAGGACGATCCCAGCTTGCTGTGCTCCTTCAATACGTCTGCCACGTAGGTCGGCATGAGCAAGTATGGAATGGTGTTGGGCCCCATGGCAAAGAATCCTGCCGCCGCAATAAACATGAACCGCCACTCAGTCACCACCGAAAAATCTATGAGCTTTTCTGGTCGCTGCTTTGCCGCCCGCCTAGCTACTATTAGTGGCGACAACCCAGCCCCCAATGCTGTCATTATGCACCCGAGTATGCGGTTAGACCACTGCCGTCCCACCGTCTCTATGCATGTGCGTGTCAGCAGCGAGATCCACATGCCTCCCAGCCCGGAGCCCAAGTACACTACTGCTAGGGCCAGCCCACGCCGCCGCTTAATCCACTGCAGGGGCACGGTGACGCCCAGAATATACGGAAACGACGCAGCCGACCCAAACATAATGCCTTGGGTCAACACCAATTGCCAGATCTGCGTGCTAAATGACGCCGCGATAAACGCAACGCCCATCACACACGATGCCACTGCACACAGTATCCTCGTGTCGTACATTTGGCTGAGTATTCCCACGGCCACACCGCATAGGTTCAGCGCTGTGTTTTGCGCCGACCCAATCCACGATATGGTGGCCGTTTTCTCTGCGGCAAATTCGCTAATTACATAGTATTCCTGGTACACGCCATGGGCTCGCGACGCCCCCAGTGTGATCATTGCCTGGATGCATCCAGCTAGCACAACCATCCATGCGAATGAGCTGTCCTGGGCGTGGGGGCCCGTGTATCCGTCATCCTCGTCGTTGATGTTGTTTTTGGGCTTGGGGCACTTGGCACAGGACTTGCCGAGTTTCTCAGAGCAAGCTTCGCAACCAAGCGCCAGAGACTCGAGTGATTTAGTGGGCGGTGTGCGCTCTACGCTGCTGGCACTCGGCCTGCGGTAAATGTTCATAATAGCGTTGTAGTTGAGGTGCCAAGTAAAAACTCCAGGTTTAAATTTGGACTATGAAAAAAGGGGGCGTATCACAGAGTTTTAGCCAAATAAAAAGGCTTTAGAATGCCCTGTCTTTTTATGCAATAATTTTGCGTAACTAGCAAAGAGCTGCAAGTGTGCTTTGTTTCACTGCGTTCAAATACCAGTTTATTTTTTTTTGTCAAATGGCACCTGTAGTTTTTTGTTCATCACTAATGTCTGCAGAATAACTAGCCCAGTGTCATGTCAATCGCTGCTTTATTATTTGGGCGTATACAACGTGGCATTGGATACTGGGAGAGCCACAGTGTCATCAGAAAAAAAGGCAGCTTGACAACAAGTGGCTTGTATAACCCGCGTGTGTATAGCCACAATTTTTTCAAAGCCACGGGGCATTTGTCACTCCATCCCACTCGACACTCGCCACAGCCTCGCTAGCCACAGCTAAACGTGTGTGTGTATTTTGGGGGAAGGGGGAGCGAGGCAGCACTTGATGTTACGTAGCTGAAAGCGCTCACATTGTGGAGAACAGGCTTGCGGTTATCCGATTCGCATTTTTGTCTCCAACCAGAGCAGCCATGAATGTCTTTATTATCGACTACGCTGGTCATAAGAGTACTGAGGTTTCAGCTGCTGAGCCACAAGATTATTGAGGCTGATGTAGATCAACGCCAGCTGGCTTTTTTGGATGGACTAGCCCTTGGTTTTATATGTTTAGCGCGTTTTTAGTACATGGCTACCATTTGGGCTTGTGTACAATACCAATGGAGGGATCGGCATGGCGATCAAATCATCAGCCCCCCACCCTTTTTCCTGCATGGAAAAGGCCGATAGTGGTGACACTTTTGTTCCTTCGGTAATTTGTATTTGTATTTTTAATAGTAATTCAACTAAATGTCGCTTTCTGACAATGGCAGCACACACAATCCCAATAGCACGTGCAGGCCCAGCGCTCCTTCCCCGCCACCGCCCCTATTCCAGTTTACAGTACCGAGCGGAGTAGCCGCCGATGGCACGACACGGCCGGACATCGAGGTGTCGGTGGTTTCTCTAGCGCGGTACACGTTTGCCGACCCCGTCGCGGCGATGAACGGTCCGGCGCTGCTGGAGCCGCCTGCTGAGCTCGGCAGAATACAAGTGCTGGGCTCTACCAATGCTACAGGCTACGACGACGATGGGATGATAGCCGAGTTTACGGAGGACCGCCTCAACCGAAAGCTCACGCACATAGCACGGCGGCTTCTGCTTCCCGACTCGTATGTGGAGGCGTGCTATGAGCTGCACCAGTTCTTGGGTAAGCGGTGCGTGCTCGAGGTAGAGTCGGTGCAGCGCAATGTGTTCAAGTGCCTGAAGATATGTGCGCGCTTGTCGAAGCTCCCCGGATACAGTGTCCAGGTTATGTGGCAAGTCATTCAGCAGGCGCATGGCCTGGTGGATGTGTTTACTGGGGAGCGCGCGCATGCGATTGAGTTGTGGATGACAAAGCTGACGAACCGCTTGAGACTTATGGCTGTCTCGCCGGCCTCCGATGGGTCGGCACCACCGAGGCTTCCGGTCGTTCCGCCGCCTGAGCTGCTTGACTCGAGACTGCGTGAGAAGCTTTTGCCGCTGCCATCCATGTGCTTGGCTGCTCTCAGTGACAATGGCTTTGACCGTGCTGCTGGCGTCTCAAGCGCTGCCCACTATCTGGCCAACCCGCTTTCGGCGGCCACTCCATCTGCTGGCGCTATGGCAGCGCCGCTGGTATTGCCGCCGCTGCCGCCGCTGCCGCCGCCGCCATCAGGCTCAGAATTTGCCAGCACCAGCGGTGGTTCGCCTGATCCAAGCGAGGAGCCAGATCTGATTTCAACGCGAGAGGCAGAGTTGGCGATTATCGAGCACCAGCTGCGCGAGCTGGAGAACGTGCCTGCACATCGGATGGGGCCCATGGTACGGGCGGCCTTGAATCTTCTGGTTGAGATGCGGTTCCGCCTGCAGCTCGGCCTGCCCCGGCAGACGGCAGCCGCAGATGAGGGCTCTGCTGCCATGGTTAGTGAGCCTGTGGCGCCGAGCAGCGCCATGGGGTTCCTGGTGGGCGGCGTAATCAGAGGCAGCGGGAACGACGACGAGACCCGCATTATCGACCATGTGCTCGATCAGATATCGACTACACGGAGGCAGCAGGCACAGGCACAGGCACAGGCTCGTGCTGCTGCCGATGGCGCTGGCGCTGGCCTGGGTGCTCCGCTCTTTATGATGTCGAGGCTGGGATCGCCCTACTTTACCGACGCGAGCGACTATAGCGATATCCACCCACCTGGGGTAGCTCGGCAGCAGCAGCAGCAGCGGCGGCGACTGGCTGCGCCCGACAGTGATAGGCGTAGACGCAGGTCCGACGATTCGGATTCTGCATCGGCCAACGATGAAGAGAGTGCCAGCGGGGATGAGGAGAGCGCTAGTGGGGACGAGGAGAGTGTCACCGGGGACGAGTCTGGCCAGGAGCGCCGTCGACGAAGCCGCTTGCGCCGCCGTCTGCTCCAAATTTAGGTCTTTTTCGTATCATGTCGTGTGTATTTTTAGCAACAGATTCAAGGAACTCCTAGGCCACCATTACGGCTATTGCGAGGAAGGCCACTATGCTGGCCGATTTGGCTGTTGCGCTAGAGTCCACAACAGAGAAATGCTTGTCGCCGCCGGGCAGCCCCTTTCCAGCCTTGCCGCCAGCGGATGGAGCGACGCTGGTGGCCTGAACAACACCGGGCTTTGCGCGAGGAGCAGCAGCAGCTGTAGCAGCAGCACCAGCCGGACTAGGTACTAGGGAGGAAGCACCCTCATGGGAGGCATTGAGGTCATTGATGTCTCTTGGGAACGAAGTCATAGTCTGCTCCTTCTTCTTGCCCTTGTTATTCTTCTCTTCCAGTTTCTGTCTCTCACGGTCCTTTGCAATCTTCCCAAACTTTGCCGCCTGCGCACACAGCGTTTCCTGGTTGCCCTTTGCCACATGCATGCCGTCTGCTGCCGTGGCGTCGCCGATACAGGGCGAGAAACAGGTGGTCATTACTCCTGCCCACGTGCATTGGCAGTCTAGGTCGTCGCTAGCGCAGGTGGCTAATTGCATGGAGGCGTGGTTCGTGCATAGCTTTACTTGCCCGGCGAGTGCGCATACTTCTACTCGGACTCCATCGTCGCCCTCGTCTTGCGGCTGGGGACGGTGCCTGACCAGGCGCGCCACTGGCATGGGTGGGGATATCACGGGGAGGGCCGGCATTTTCATATTTTCTGGCCAGAAAATGTCATCGGCAACTACTGCTACTGCCGCGGCCGCATGGATGCCAGAGAGGAGAGCAAGCGAGCTGAGAACCGATCCTATCAAGAGCTGGGAATGCATATGATTAAGAGAGAGAGGTTTGAGGCTTTTTTTGCAAGAATAGTAAAATGGAAAAAATGTAGAACACTAAATGTAAAAGGAAAGGTGTGGAGATGTTGCTTGTGCCTTGACGCTCGTTTTGTGTGGTGAAGCCCCCTGGCGGTTTGTTGGTAAATACCTCGAGGTGGTTAAGGCTCTGGAGTGTCTCAGAAAGCCACGCCCGGGTACCTTTATTTTACTTTTAGCGAATAATTAATACGAAACTGCGCACATGGGCATGGCTTTTTTATCTTTGACTCGTGCAAATAAAAATGTGGGGATTCCGAAAAGAGATACATGTATTTTTTAGGCCGCGGGTGCCAAACACATGTTGTGTTTCATAGTGCTATTCAGGCAGGGGAAAAGTGGGGGAGAGAGAGCATTGTCGAGTTGCTTTGGCGAGAAGAATGAGCCAAAAGCTTGAGTGATGAGCGCACCATAATACTTGGGACAATTATCCAGACAAGTCGAAATCCTTTGCACTATTTTACCGGAAAAAATAAATAATAATGCGTTAATATCCTCGTAAAAAATGTTTTTGAAATAAATTATTTATGCAAGTAGAAACTCACTTTGTGGAAGAAGCTAATCCTCACTCCAGCCTAGGAATAAAAAACGAAAGAGGTAAGGAAATGAAAATAAAAAAGTTTAGAAAAGGGCAGCAACGAATGGTGCCATCATCGCAATGCTCGAGATAACCACTGTGCTTGCAGACGACTCTGCCCGACTATTCTTCATCATACCGAGGCGTGCCTTGGTATCAACAGCAGATCCCTCACTAGCCATGCTCGACCTTGCTGGCGACACCATCGAGGGCTTGGCATTATTGCGCTTACCCGAGAAAGTAGCACGCGCCTTTGGGCTGGCAGACTCGGCAAGGATCGGCGACGAAGACTCGACTACAACAGCCGAAGAAGACTCTGCGATAGCCAAAGTAGACTCTGCGACGACGACCGATGAAGACTCAACAGCCGCCGATGACGTGTCAGCAAGAACCGACGAAGTCTCAGTCACTAGAACGACAGACTGGGAGCTGGAGCTATCGGCCCCGAAGATGTTTGAGTCGAATGGAACCACCGCGTGGTCAATCGTAGTCATCTTGACGTTGGGAACCGTCGCCTGGATGACGATCGTCGTAGCAACTACGGCAGCAGTGTTGGTAACCGTGGCAACAGCCGTAGCGGTCACTGGTGCTACGCTGCTAGCTACGCTAGCTGCGTTAGTGCTGTTGACACTCGGGCTGCTGGCAGCCGCGCTGTTAGCGCTGTTGACACTCGGGCTGCTGGCAGCCGCGCTGTTAGCGCTGGGCGAGCTGGCAATGTCAGAGGCCGCTGACGAAGACAGAATCTCAACCTTCTTGACAACCTGCTTGGCCGGAGCGGTCTGCGCGGCAACAATGGCTGCCAGGGTAGGCGTAGCGCTCTCGATAGACTCGGTAGCCTCAGCAGACACAGTCGAAGCGGCAACCAAAACAGCGGCGGGGGTGAGAGCAGCAACTGGAGACACAGTGCTAGCGGGCACGATAGCTGCAACAGCAGCCGAAACCAGCGAAGAAGCGGCAAGAGAGGCAGCGACTGGGGCAATCACGGCAGCTGGCGTGCCAACCACAGTAGCGGGGGCGCTAGTCGCAGCAGCTGGAGTGGGGCTCACAACCGGTGCAACACCAGCGGGCGATACAGCGCTGCTCGAAGCTAGCTCAGTTCCAGTGACAACGGCTGTTGCGGTGGCGGTTGCCACAGCGGTGACTTGAGACATAATGGTAGCAACAACTACCGCGGGAGCCTCGGTGCTATCGGCGTCTTCCTCAGCCTTGACGATAGGGTTGCCAACAACCTTAGCCATTGCCGGGACGGCAGTGGTCTCGGCGACCTGGGTTGGAACGGCATCCGAGAATGCAGCAACCGCATTAACCATTGCCGCCGACATTGCATCCTGGGCAACTGCCGCCGCACCAGCAATCGACGTGCGGGCCGCTAGGGCCGCTGCAGAAATGTTGCTCTGCATAGCCGCAAGGGCCGAAGGCGACAGAGGTGCGCCTGACTTGGCAACTGCCTGGGTAACAGTGGCCTGGGCGGCAGGCGCGGCGGAGGTGGACTGAGCCACTGGGGCACTGGTGGTCTTGACAAGTGTCGCGACGGTAGTGGCCTCAGCAGTATCAACAACAACAGGAGTCTCAGCAGAGTTGGAAGCAGCAACCGATGTGGAGGCAACGGCGGGGCTGGAAGCAGCGGCTGTGGATGTGGAAGCAGCAGCTGGGCTGAAAGCAGCGGCAGAGCTAGCAGCGTCAGCTGAAGCAGGGATAACTGCAGCAGGGGTAGCTGCAGCAGCAGCAGCAGAGGTAGAAGGGATGCCAGCAGCGGTCACGACAGGTGCAGCGGCGGAGGCCAAAGTAGACGCCGCAACCGAGGAAGAAGCAGCGGCAGTAGAGATAGGTGCAATGGCGGCAGCGGGGGAGATAGAGGTGGTGGCGGCAGCAGGAGTGGTCTCCTCAATAACCTCCTCAATGGTGGTGTCGACGGCAACATCCTCAGCGCCGACAGCCTTCTCAGCGGCGGGCTTCTCCTGCGCCAGGGTCTCAACTGCAGCAGCTGGAGCAGCGCCAACAGCAACCGAAATAGCAACTGTGGTCGCTGGCAGCTGGTGGGCAGCTGGAGAGGTGGCTGGCTGAGCAGTCGAGCTGGCAGCAGACGATGATGGCTGCTCGGCGGCTGGGAGGGTCAGAGTGGCCGAAGTGGCCGACGCCGAAGCAGCGGATGCAGAGGTGGATGCAGCCGACGACTCGGCCAGGAGAGTGGCCTGCTTGATGGGGCCTTGCTTACCAGCGACAGCGGCAGTCACCTTGGGCTTGATGGCAACCGGGGCGACTGGGGCCTCCTGCTGGGGAGCCTTTGGCATCTGCTGAGGCTGCTGTTGCTGCTGTTGCTGCTGAGGTTGCTGTTGCTGCTGTTGCTGCTGTTGCTGCTGTTGCTGCTGAGGATTGGAAGCAGCGGCTTCTTCAGATGGCTGATGGACTTGAGCTTGACGCTGAGTGGAGTGTGGGCCATCGGCGTGGATGCTGCCACCAACGATGTAGTGGGCCTGCTCGGGGCGAGAGAGCCTGACGACCTCGTTTCTGAAGATGTTGGCATGGGACTCCTCGGCATGGCGATCGGCACGCTGCTGTGGGGAGAGTGGAGCATCGTGGGGGTAGCACTGGAGGACGCGATCGGTCCAATGAGCCATGCACTTATTGTACTCGATGGAGCCGGGACGGAACATGCCACACTGCTCTTGGCGCTCGCTCTTGGCTTCGCTGACGCACCGCTCAACGTCCTCGGGAGTGGCCATGCGGGCAACAGACGTGCTCACTAGCAGAGCGGTGATCGCGCTGAGAGTACTGAACGTTCTCATTGTGTTGGAGTATTCGGATCTTTTTAGGCCAAGAAATTAGGAAAGTGTAAGGTTTATAAATGTATCAGAAATCCTTTTTTTCACCGTCCTTTTAAGATGGAGCAAGAAGAGGGGAATGGGAGGAGGAAACGAAGGTAGACAATTAAAAAGATTTCTTGGACTGGGTATGGCCAAGAGGCAGAACGAAAGCTGGGATATTTATTACCTCCGCCCCCCGGCTTAAAGGGGGAGACGGCATCAAATGTCTCTGAATGCAATACAAGTGATCAGAAAATAAGCAAAAACACCTGTTTTTTGTTGCGGGGTAAAAAGTAATAGACAAAGGTAATCTGTTAAAACAACTATCATCCCCAGTGTCTAGCTTTTAGCAGTAACGTAGATGATAAATAATGTGAATATATTCGAAACCTAATTAAAGCGTGAGTTCAATGCTACACTGCTATAGTGACAATGTTCTCAGGGCTCATCAACACCAGAAGGCTTACACGGTTTCCCTCTCCTTTCTCCCCCACTTTGGTGGGTCTGAATCAACCATCTGCAGTCATAGATAATGCGGCGGGAAATGAAAACTAAAAAAAAATCAAATGAAGGGCGCTGGTCCCCCATTGCTATATCGAACACAATGGTCGTTGACTAGCGCCTGCAGCGTGGTACGTGCCTTTAGTGGGTTACATAAATCGCTGTAATCGATCCACCAAAATGTGCGATCAGCCACTGACGTCACCATCATGGCTGGACGCACACCCACTCCTTCTCGCGCGCTACCACTTACAAATGGCGACATTGGCCTCCTAACAACACCACTACTGTCATATTTTGCGTCACTTAGAGCCGAGGGATGGCGCCTCGGCAATAAAGACTGCAGCTGAGCGCTGTTGCGGCGATTCTGCAAGGCTATATAAGCAGCACGGCGGGCTGCGTCGGGGTCAGCTGAGAGCCTGCGAGGACGCTCAGGAGACACTGGTGGCGGTGGTAAGCGTAGGTCGTTGTAGCGACGAGATAGAAGGTCAGTAAACAGGATAACAAAAATGCCGCAGTCAGACCCATTCTCTTGCTGCGGGCAACTGTGCGTGATCATGGGCGGCACTGGGCCGGCCGTGCCCAAGAGAATGGCATCTAGCTTGGACTTTACTGCTAGCGCATATTGGTAGTTCATATTGGCCATGCTATCGTAATAGTGGTACGTGGGATTCGCATGCTTGACATACACGAGTAGCGACCAGTGGGAGCCGCTGCCGCCCTCGACGTGTACAAGGTTGTTGCTGTTGTTGACTGGAATGAATATGAGTTCCTTGGTATGCATATCGGTGGGAAGCGCCGACCTCAGTGACTTGGCATCTGCAAAATAGCAAGAATTAGTGGTTATTATATAATTAATCAAAAAGTAGACAAGTGGGGGATGCTTACCTTGCTGTAGACGGAGGCACTGTACGAGCGTCGGTTTGAGCAGTAGGATGCTGTTGTCGCCGCGAAGTATCTCGTGGGTCAAGTACTCGTAGTAAAAGCTCAGCATGGCGTCGTTGAGCCACTGCCCTTCGCGTAGGGACATTGGGTCGCCACTGTAAACGGCTATATCGTGGTAAGAAAAGAGAAGGGTTTCGTTCATAGTTTAGAAAAAAGAAGGAGGACATGCCAGATCATCTTTTTTGAAAAAATGAAAACGAAATAGGCGTAGGTTAGGCGTTTTATAGTTCATAGTCGGAAAATGTGGGAAAAAAGAGAGATCCTCCCCTAGTCAGCCCGCCTTACATGTAGAATGGACTCGACATGCATGATGACATGTGCCAGAAAAAGGGTGTATTTAATATAACTATAGGGTTTCCATCCACTTGACATTGCCGTAGACCAAGACCTGTTTAGGTAAGCGACCAGGCACGGGGGAAATGAGAATCAGCCTCTTCTTTTCCATGTCAACCACGGTGACGTTAACAAATCCCAGAGCCTGAATGCCAGCCACATCATCGCTATCCATTGCGGCATCGGTAACGGCCAATATAGAGTGAGCCAAGGACTCGTCGGGCTCCACAGTGAGCACCGACGTATCTGTCAGCTTGCGCGTCTCGCCCAGCGGCAGAGTAGATGATGGCGCGATATAGTCTTCGCCTACTCGCAGTATGCGGATCTCTTGGAAATTAGCTACAGTCGAAAACGACGAGAAGGGCTCTTTTGGCGTGCCATAAAAGTACTGCTGAATGGTCCGAGAGTTGTATTGCTGCCTGTACATTGCCGACCGGTCGACTGTTCCACCCGAGCGCGCCATCTTAATCACTGCCACGTCCTTGGCGTACGACCGAGTAGATAGCAGACTGTACATGCGCTCGCTGCCGACCACTAACAGTGTAGTGATGCCTAGTGCAGCTATGGCATGGTCAATGGTTTCGCATTTGGAGGCGTCAGTGAACCCGCGAGTATCGACTATTAGACCTGACGCAGCCGCCTGAGGGTTGCTATCCATGCGCCGCTTAATGGCCTCAGCCATACGGTCCACGATCAATTTAAACAGCGCTGCGTTGTCGGCTGGCTGGTCGTGGCCAAACTGCCACACCAGCGGAGTATCAGGAGGGCCCGCAGACGAGGACATGGCATAGCCCATGAACCCAGTCTCTATATCAACGGTTTTCGTCATAGGAGTAACGGACAACGTGCCGGGAACAGTGACAGAGGCATCCATGGGATCCAAGTCAACAAAAAGGGGTGCCTCGCCCATCCTCACAGCATAGTTAACCAGCGTGCGTGCCAGAGACGTCTTGCCGCCATCGTCTGGGCCTACTATCATTACTCGCGGGCCGTCCGGCTCGTCCTTGCGGGCTAGGACGCGCTGCTGTTGCAAAGCCATGTGGACGTTGATGCACGTGTCCATGGGAGTCTCGCCGGCTTTGTAGGCTGACTGGCACTCGCCTGCTACGGTGAGCGTGCAGCCTTCCCAGCTGAACACTGCGCCGTTCTCGCCGCTGAACGTGTACGTGGCCTCGCGGCCTAGCTCGGCACCAAAGTACTCGGCATGCCCGTGCTTTAGCTTGACCTCAATCGTGTGCTTAAAGTCTACTTCAAACCGGAATTCCTCGCCGGGTCCAAGCACCCAGTCTGTTGTCTTTGGATTTGCGCCCACCGAAGCCATTGCAGATTATAAGTTGCTAATTGCTTTGAATCGGAGCTGAAAAAAAGAAGAAAAGCCGAAAGGGCACCAATTCTCCCCCAATCCACAGCAGGGCTAATCAATCAGCCTCTGCCAGATCAAAGATCCAAGTCTCCCTTTGAGCCTTGCCCACTGGCTGCTGTGGGAGTGAGTAGAATGTGTCGAATCGGTGCTTCTTCTCCAAAAAAACACCTTGTTGCAGCCATAAACAAGGAGGGGCTTGCCTTTAAAGAGCAATTTCAAAGGCCCCTATCACAAGACACTTTTTTTTTGGCACAACAAAGGTGCTATATTTTAATATCACAAGAGAAAACGATAAATTATCTAAGTAAATAATCAGTCGTCTCTCGGTGTATCCGGCGTTTGTGAAGACAAGCCATTAGAGGTCGGTGTTGAAGATGCGCTTGAGGTGTCTGCACTCTGGGAGGAGAGTATGTCGTTTGAATCGATGCTGTGGCTGCTATCCAGTGTGTGTGGTGAAGAGTGGAAAGATAACTTCCCGCTGAGCTCGTTTTCACCTGGATCGAAGTGATACCACTGGTTCGACCCTATCACAAGACACAAGCTGCAAGTCTCCCCCAAAATAGTGCGGCTTTTGTTGAAAGAAGAAAATGCCAGTTACATTAAAAGTGAAACTGAAAACATTGACTGCATCCGAATATCCCTCCCCCAACTTGTAGCATGCTGTGACTTTAATTAGGAGGCTCCACTTCCGCTTGCTGCCTGCTACAGCCGGAAGAGAAAATCAGCTTTTTGCTAGCTATATAAATCCAGGCTGCTGCTGGTACTCTTCCTCTGCTCTCAGACATATTCACTCAATACCTTTTGTTTCTCAATTGAACTATGACAAATTTAGCTTGTAAAACTCCTTACTATATTGGTGTTATCTTTGATTTTGAAGAATCTCGACTTGTGTTCAAGGCTTGTGTCCCCAGAATTAATGGCATTACTATTGATATGGTTGTTAGCAAATTAATGGATGATGCTGATTTAAACCTAAACGAAAGTGGGGGAAGCCCAGTGGTTGCTAAGAATAACGAGGTAGAACTTACAGACAACCTTAGCGAATGTGTAGATAAGAATGGACATATTTTCTTATTCTATGGCTGTAATGAAGAGCTTCAAGCAGCAAAATATTTAGCTGCAGACGAGGTGGATAATAGATCGCTTTTTGAATACCTTGAAGCGATTGCACCTCATGAGCTAGAAAAAGCTGTTAAAGACTACATAATATACAATGTGCAGCCAGCGATGTGTGGGGCTACTAACATGTAATAGCATACGCCACAAGCTGTGGCGTAAGTATGACTACCGTTTTAGATGTGGATAATCCAAAAATGGGCTGATTTTAGTTTTTTTTACTTCTTGGTAGCCCATGCTGTTCTTCACTCGGGGTGGGCTATGCCCAGACTCACGTTTCCTAAGTGTATTTAATAAACAATAAATATAGAAGTAAAATGTCAGAGTGTAGAACCAAAAAAGAAAGAAAAGAGTTGGCTTCGGATCGCGTGCACCAAGGTGATGACGTCCACAACACGAGAGGAGCCACGTGATCCAATGTGGACCTATATCCCATCTGGGATATGATGATCAACAGCCCAAATGAGGAGCGCGCCCTGTGGAGAGCAGAGGTTCCTTCCTGTCTCCAAGACCATGTTACTGCGTAGCATGGACATGGCTCTGCTACATACTACGACAGCTGTGATTGGTACTTTACTACTTTCTTCATTGGTAGCCATTTTAATACAATGGAAGATTTTAGCACATTTTTGTCAGACAAGATACTTTTTCAAGCCAACGGAGAAGCAAGTAGTTGTTCTATTGTGCAAGCCCATAATAAGGTTTGATTATTTCTGGTGGCATTTTCGCTCCGTTTTTCTTTTAGTAGCACCTCGTTATCGTTCTTTTTTTTTCATTTTTCACTATGACTGTTTCTAATTCCGAAACCGAACGCGTTGTGCTGATAACTGGGTGCTCTGCCGGCGGCATAGGCCACCACTTGGCCTTGGAGTTGGCGGCACACGGATGCCAAGTGTTTGCTGGAGTACGCACACCAAGCAAGGCGCAAGAGCTTGCCGAGAATCCTCGCATAGAGGTCGTGGAGCTAGACGTTACCAGCGATTCCTCTGTCAGTGCTGCTGTGGCTCGGGTGCTTGCGGCTACTGGGGGGCGGATAGACATACTGGTGAACAATGCTGGAGTCTTGTGTGCGGGTCCCATAGTAGAGGCGGCGCTGTCGCAGGTGGAGCAAGTGTTTGGCACGAATGTTATTGGGCTTGCTCGCCTTTGCAATGCTGTGGCGCCTATTATGATGGACAGGCGACGGGGCACGATAGTTAATGTGGGGTCGGTTAGCGGATACGTGGCTACACCATGGGTCGGGTATTATGCGGCGTCAAAGGCGGCGGCTCATGCATATTCTGATGCGCTGCGGATGGAGCTGGCGCCGTTTGGAGTCGATGTCGTGGTTGTTGCGCCAGGTAGCATCAGGTCTAATTTGGTTGCTAACCACTCGGAGTCGCTTATTGACATGGATACCACGAGATACGCGCTGGCGCGATCGGCTATTGAGGCGCGGGCTGGGCTGTCGCAGAATAGCGATACGACGCCGGCCACCGAGCTTGCTCGTGTCGTTGTGCCTCAGATACTGGGTGGCTCTCCATCGGCGTATATAACCTATGGCACCCATGCGGCGGCGACATGGTTCTTGTACTTTGTGCCGCCTGCTATTCGTGACTATTTCCTGGGCCGTCGCTTTGGCACTCGTCAGCTGGAAGGGGACTTGAAGGAGAAGGAGAAGGAGAAGGAGAAGAGGGGCAGATGCCCGGTCTCGGGCAAGGAGGGTGGCGGTGGTAGTGGCAGCAGCAGCTGCCCAGTGGCAGGCGGGGACGCGTCAGTGTCGTGTCCGATTGCTAGCCCCATGGCGATGTGGGTGGCGCTGGCGGCAGCCGTAGTGGGTGGCGCATACTCTGTTTTCAAGTCGTCATCGTAGTTACTAGTAATTTCCGGAAATGGATCAACAAATAAAGATCATCATTTTATTTTTCACATGGCAGCGCATGTAATTGGAGGTTGCTGCATGCAGAGCTTGTGACTTTTTCAAAAAAGGTCTCGGCGCTATATCCGCAATCAATATAGGCTTTCTTGTTTCTGCTCCCAAGCGCTTCTTTTTTTTCTCTATTTTTCACTATGCTTGACCATATTCTTGGGAAGCCATCTGCTAATATACGGCGCACGCAGGCGCTGGGATTCGCCTTTCTCGCTGCCTTGCTCCTCCGGCGCAAAGAGGCGCCTTGGGGCCTACGATGGCTAGCGGTCTGGGAGCGCCGGGTACCGGCGTGGAAAGCACTAATCGGGTGGTCGGCGCTTTTATACTTGCTCAAACACATGGACGACCTCTTGGGGCTCAATGCGCCCGAGCCTCTGCGCGAATACTACAGCCGGAGTTTCTACCGAACGACCTGGGTATTTACGGCGCTGGATGCGGGGTTCTGGACGGCAATGTCGGTTAGGCCCAAGGGACTGCGCGACGTCCTGTCTCTGCTCTTTTCGCTCTATTACTTGGTGTTTACGAATCGGGCGATTGAGAAGGTGCGCAAAGTCAGGGCGCTCATTACTATCGACCATATGCGCGTGTCGTGGAATAAGGGCGTGGACAACCCGCTGCTGAGGTTTGTTAGGCGCTTGCATTCGAGCCGATTGACCATCCATCGCGTAGTCGAGTTGCCGCTGAAGGAGCATGGCGATAGCGACGGGTGCAGTAGCAGTAGCAGTAGCAGTGGCGGGCGGCTTTCGGAGGCTGCTGACTTGGAGCCGGCCAAGTGCCATGTCATGTATGCCGGCGATCCTGATACTTTTGCGAGCAACAGACACATCGTGCTGAACTACCCTGGAGGCGGGTTCGTTAGCATGGGGCCCGAGTGTCACATGGACTACCTGAGTGCTTGGGCTGAGCGCACAGGCGCCATAGTTGTCAGCGTCGACTATGCCAAGGCGCCCGAGTACCCGTATCCCTACGCCATCGACCAGTGCTACGAGGTCTACCGCTCGCTGGTGCAGACTAACGGCCGCTGCATTGGGCTGGATTTGAGCGAGCCCTTGCGTGTTGTGCTGGCCGGCGATTCGGCCGGCGGCAACATTACGGCCAGCGTGATGTTCCGCATACTCGAGGCGCCCGACCAGCTGCGCATACCCGAGGGCATCGTGTTTATCTACGGATGCTTCAACATCGATATCCGCGCCTGGATGACTCGCGACGAGACCCGTATGCTGCTTGGCGCTGCAACAGTGGACTCCCCCCACACTCCAACGCAGCAGCCAGTGGTGTCTCTTAGCGGTAGTAATGCGCGGCGGCAGCAGTCATTGGTTGCCGTGCGCGATCACCTGCATCATGTGTCGCCGCTGGCAGTGACTAACCTGGACGACGGGTACCAGCAGCGCAAGTACCGCCTGGGCCGCAAGAAGCCCGTCTACATTGACGACCGCGTGCGAGTAGTGCGCAAGACGCCGGGGGACTCTGCCGAGAGCAGCGGTTTTGCAGAACAGCCGGCAGCGAGTGCTCCAGGGGCCCCATCTCGCTCAGTGGGGTACGTGCCGCTGACGATGACGAGCAGCTTCACGTACTTTAATGACCAGGTGCTGTCGCCCGAGATGATGCGAGCCATGGTTATCATGTATATTGGCCCGAATGGCCGGCCGAACTTTCGCACAGACTACTATCTCTCGCCTATCGTGGCTCCCGACCACCTTTTGGAGCGCTTCCCGCCCGTGTACTTTATGTGTGGCGAGAAGGACCCAATGGTCGACGACACAGTTCTCTTTGCTGCACGCATCCGCAACGCCAAGCAAAAGACGCGCTGCCAGGATGGCGAGCCGCCTAACGAGGTGGTGCCTGGCAAAGTGCACGAGTACCGCGACTACCGCTCATCCAAGCTGTATAGCCGCAGACACAGCCAGCCCCCCTCTGCTGCGTCGTCTGGCCGTGGCGGTTCTACTCAGTTCTATATTGGCAGCACCGATGTCAGCGATAACGACGATGAGCAGGCAGCGACTGTGCCCCTGCCGCCATCTTTGCGCATGTCACAGATCCCAGCCAGAACGACTACAGCAGCAGGAGCGGGTCAGCCTGCTAGTAGTAGTGGTGGTGGCCGTCCGGTTATCAAGGTCAAGCTCCTGGCGGGCATGTCGCACGGGTTTATGCAAATGTACTCGCTTCTACCGGAGTCCAAGAGCGTGGCTAACACTCTGGGCGACTGGCTAGGCGAGCTGCTGTATGGCGACCATACCATTACGCCGTACTCGCGCTGCGCCTCTGTTGTCAATGTGCCTCTGTCGCCCGACCGTAGCAGTGGCAAGAGGCATGGGAGGAAGCAGTCAGTATCGGTTCAGTACCACGTAATACCGCCTACGCCGCCGCTGTCGGCGGAGCTGCCAGAGGCGAAGAGTATATTTGCGCGTGGCGACATTGACCGCCATGGCATTGAGATCGTATCGGCAGCAAACATGGTCCGCAGGCGTGGGCATGGTCTAGCAGACCCACTCAATTAAAGAAACAAAATAATACAAAGGATAAAGGACTAGTTTAGCAGATTTAAGAGTTTGGATTTTTGGCCACAGCAGCCATCGCTCTCCGACGTGGTGGTGGGTTGCTTGTGCAAGTCGGCATCTGCCGAGCGCGAGCGGATGTTTAGCGAGTCGACCTTTTCTGACAACATCCACGGGTGCCCCGTCGCTGTTTGCAGCAGCGGCTTGCCGTCAATTGATGGCGGTCGCTCATTGCTGCTTCCGCTGCCGCCACTGCGAATAGCAGCGGGTCGTATGGGCAACAGCACTGGCCTGGCATGCCGGTGGGCAGCTGCTGATGGCGGCGACAGGCTCTGCGCCGTCGAGGGCATTGAAGCGTCCACATCCTGCGCACCCAGCTCATTCTTAGTGCCTACGCTGTCGGCATCATCTTCTAGGCGGTCGAGCATGGACTTGAAAAAGGACTCGTCTCTGGCCGCCGCCGACAGGGCCACTAGCACGCTGGAGATAGCCGTGTAGGAGAGCTTGCAGTCGGGCAGCTTGCCACTGAAGCCGCCGTAGTGGCCGGGGGCGGCGGTGGCGGCGGTGTCCTTTGGTTTCTGGGATTTTTGCCCAAAGATCGCACAGAGGTTGCTTGTGAGCGGGATGTTGCCCCCGCCTGCGCAGCTCATTGCGGCTGGCGGCATTCTCGCGATATCCCTGATGGGGTTAATGAAGGTCGAGAAGCGCTTCCCCACAGCTGCTTCGATTGTGCGGGGGATGAGCAAATCGCGGATGCGCAGTAGCTGGTGGCTGTCCAGACGGCGCGGGAGATACTGGACCATTTCCTCGACGCGCTCGATCTCCACTAGGGTGTTCTGGAAGAGGAGCGACTTCCTCATGCACCCCCTGCACATGTCCTTGAGGAAGGCTGTGCACCGAGCGAACCTCTCCCTCAGCTCTTCGGTGGGCGACGAGTGGGCGCAGGCGGCGAATATGCCGCCGGTGATCATGGTGGAGTAGGCGATAAACATTACGGGGACCGACTTGTTCGCTACCAATTCAATAGTCAGCCGCGTGTACCGATACACCTGGCAGGCGTTGTCTACGTAGTCGACCAGCATGAGATCTAGGTTGTCCTTTTCGGCCGGGTTGTTGCTGCGAGTCACCAGGTACGGCGTCACCACTGATTTCAGGCACATTGCGGCCGACGAGATCATCAGGGTGTGGTGGATCTCGTCTAGGGTCGGCTGCGAGGGCATTTCGGGCACTGTGCTGAGCCACTCATTGAGCGCGCGAAACGAGTTGCTCACCAGCAGATCCAGTGCTGCCTGCGATGTCTGCGGATCGCTGATGCTCCGCAGGAGCGCGTTGCCCAGCACTGCGAAGTTCAGCTGCACCGTAGTCCCGTTGATGCGCCATGGCACGCCGCCCAGCTTGAGCTGCTTCAGTGTCGCTAGGTAGGCAGAGTCGCCGGGCTTGGCGCCAAAGCCGCAGGAGGCGGGCATTGACAGCGACTCGAGGCTGTCGTTGCCCACGTACCACACGTTCTGGGCGCAGGGCCGGTTTACGCCGCTCAGGTCGACGAGGATGTTGGGCGGGCAGTGCAGCATCAGGGCAAGGAAGGTGTCGACGGTGAAGCTGCCCCAGATGACCCTGCGTATCTGCTCGCGCTCGAGCCATGACTCTGTAATCCAGCCGCCCTCGTCGCTCCAGGCGTTGTCGTCGATCTTATAAACGCCCAGCTGATGCAAGATACGCAGCGACATACCTAAGGAGAAATTAATTTTAGCACGTGTTTTTGGGGGGGAGGCATCGGAAAAAACTCGGAGATTTGCAGAGTGCGGGGGGGGGATTCATGGGAGTGATGGAGTGGGGGGGAGGACTTACTAGAATAGTGGTTGGAAACATCTAGCATGCCCTGGTGCATGTAGGCTATTGACAAGAGCAGCAGAGATAGGCAGTTGCTGATGGTCGGCGCTTCCAATGCGTCGGGCACGAACGCCTTGGCCTTGTCGATAAACACTCGCGATGCAGCTACGGGCGCCCTGGATATGTCTGGATGTGTGCTGAACATGGCGTTGTTGGCCATGATGGTCAGCAGGAGAAAGGAGCTTAGCCGCCCGTGCACATAGTCGTCTCGAAGGGCCTTGGGCTGGAGGACCTTGCTGACCAGGTTGAACTCGCTCTCGTTGTGGCTCATCAGCTCATCAACAATGTCTTGCGGCGGCAGGGCGGTCTTTTCGTCAAAAGTCAGCCGACGCATCACCATGTAATCGTCCGATGTGCACCTACCGCCGCCGCCGATACCAAAGTTTGCTGGCGACGAGGATGATTTCTCTATTGCGACATCCCTGATTTCTCGTGCTGCTGGCTGCTGCTGCTGCTTCTGCTGCTGCTGCTGCTGCTGCTGCTGCTGAGATGAGATGCTGGCCAGCATCGACAGGGTGTTTGCTGCCGATGCGCCGATAATGGCATTGTCCTCACCCTCGTCGTCTTCGTCAAACGTCGCCCGTCGCTTTGTGCTGCGTCGCATCTCGCCGCTCCAAAAGCTGTGCTGTTCGTAGCTAGCCGTTGTTGGCTGCACCGATGCCGACCGGGGCAGGAAGCAAAACCTCGATGTGCATGGGTGTCGAGCCGAACTAGACGACGACGAGTGCCAGTGCACCTGTGTATCGCTGTTGCTGCTGTGAGGCAAGTTGCGCTCAGCCATACTGCTCAAAGTAAAAAAGAAAAATGGGTGAATTTGGCACGAAGAAGAGAAAAAAAAAGGTAGGCGGATTTAAAAGGGGGAGAGGAGCAGCGGAATTGATGCGGATTTTAGCTCGGCCTCCTGAAGAGAACAATCGGCTCTCGCTTTTGCAAAAGGCCAAGGCTAAATGCAAGCGAATACCCGCGCTCTTTATTACTTTTATTCGGCTTCCGAGTGCACCTTATAAATTTACTAAAGCCATCACATCAGTTGAGAATCGTACGTGTTGCCGCTAGTCTCGTTTTCTCGGCATAAGCCCCGTTGAGCGCGTCGTTTTTGGCGATGCGCTCTTCGGCTCTTTCTCGGTCCCTTGCCAGGCCGGCAGCAACATGCCGCAGTGCCAGGCGCTCATAGTTCGCCTTGGCGTCCGCGGGCTGGATCCACCACAGCTCGTCGGCTAGGGCCAAGCCGACCTGGGCCCACGGCTCCTCGCTGACGTGAGCATAGAGGCCCTCGACGAGGACGATGCGGTGCTGCGGTCTGACCGCAATGGCGTCAGGCACGGGGTCGCCGGCCGCGTGGTCAAAGGCTGGCACTCGTACGATTTTGCTGGTGTCGTCACTGCGGATGCGCTTTACTGCGGCTACAAAGCCCTCGGCATCGAATGTCCATGGCGCCCCACGTCGCTGCAGGGCCTGCTCAGGGTCCTCCATTGCCAGCAAGTGCGCACGCGCCAGGTGGAAGCCATCCATGGGCACTACCACTGCTCTTTCTTCAGAATTGCTGTTGACTGCCTGGCACACTAGCTGGCTGATGTGCGACTTTCCCGAGCCCGGCCCGCCCGCAACAGCCACTATGATGCGACGGCAGCTCGTTGGGCACTGGCCAAGGAGAGCAAGCAAGTGCTGAGCGAGCTCGCCGACCGTGGTGGCAGTAGCAGTAGCAGTAGTTTCTGTTGCAGCCATTGAAAAAAAAAATGTAAAAGAGAAAAAGCACTGTATCAGTCAGTCAGTCAGTCAGTCTTGCACGTGTCAGCTCCACCCCCCCCCCCGCATTGAAAATCAGGCCCTGGCAAGCATATGGTACACTTTTTATTCTTTTCTTTCTTGGTTTTCCAAATTCCCTTGTATTATTAAATTTATAGATGCAGTACGTCGGAAAGGTCTTTTCGACCGTCAGCCAGCTCTACAAGGAGCTCAACCCCGCCACACTCAGCGGCGCCATCGACGTTGTCGTCGTCGAGGGCAGAGATGGCGAGTTTAGCTGCTCGCCATTCCACGTTCGCTTCGGGAAATTGCAGCTCCTGCGCCCCTCCGATAAGGCCGTGCAGGTCATTGTCAATGACATTCCCGCCGACTTTTACATGAAGGTCGGTGACGCTGGCGAGGGATTTTTTGTGCTCGAGACCGAAGCCGACGTTCCGAGCCAATTCGCCACGTCGCCCGTTGCCTCGCCCTCGCTCTCCTTCCGCAATGCCGAGGACCCTGACTTTCTCGATCTCGGCGGCAACATAAAGACTGACAACGGTAAGCATCTATTCTGCCTCATGCGCGTTAATGAAAAGCTGGAGCTAATCTCTTTT
This sequence comes from Coemansia sp. RSA 2050, assembly GCA_027578835.1. NCBI lineage: Eukaryota > Fungi > Kickxellomycota > Kickxellomycetes > Kickxellales > Kickxellaceae > Coemansia > Coemansia sp. RSA 2050. The sequence continues at coordinate 4,408 of JANBSU010000139.1, read as the reverse complement.
TGTTGGAGCTTGTGGTAGATGGGTATGTCAGCGCGCCTAGTGCGCACGAGAGCGAGAGCGGCGATGAGGCGGTGCCCGACTTGGCTACTGGTATCTCGTCGAGCTTTCCCGAGGCTGCCCAGGGCGGCAGTCGTACATCGCTGAGTCTGGCCTTTACCGACGACATGGCGCTGGATATTCGCCATCGGGAGCGCATTCTGCACCAGCTGGATACCTCCTCTGCTTCTCCCCGCCCCCGTGCCTCCACCCTACGCGATAACTCTGATGCTGCTGTTGCTGATTTGCCTGCGCGTGGCCCCAGGCATCGGCGCTTGCATAGTGCGGTCAGCGACTCGGCATATGTGCTCGACAGCTTTGCCGAGGCCAGGGACGACAAGGCCGCCGGTGGCATTGTTATTGGCAGCGATGGTGGTGATGACAATGGCAGTGCTGACGATACGGGGCCCGATGGCTTGCATACCAGCTGGGACTGGGGCGTGAAGCTAGTACCCGATGTGACGGCTACGACATTATTGACGCCGGTGCCGGTGCCGGTGTCGGCCACTGCGCCTGTAGACAATAGGGCCGGCGTTACGCTGCCGACTATGACTGCTGTCGATGTGCCGCTCCTGGTGCGCTTGGCTGCAGCTCATCTTGAGTCGCCAGAGTCGACACCCAATACTCTTGAGATGTCTCTATGTGGCGCCGAAGCTCTGCGCGCCTCATCTGCTGACGGTTTAACTCAGGAGCACGTCTTTGTCAGCGCCCTTGTTCAGCAGGCTGCCTTTCAGGCTGACCCTATCGGCATTATGACCAATCCGGACTTGGTTTTCCGTGTTGGCAGCAGCACTTTTGTACACGGTGAGGCTCTGGTACTCTCGCTCGTCTCTCACCTTGCCTTTGGCCAGCCATTGAGCGAGTCTGCTCTTTGCCAATTCAGCGCCATCCAATCCTTGCCCAAACTCGAGCCTACCGCCGTTGTTGCTGAAACAGCTGCTGAGGAGCATACGGCAATAGCAATACCGACTGCTGATCAGCAAGACCCTAAGGTGGCAGCAACGACAGCTGCTACTTCTGCTGCTGCAGCTGCAGCTGCAATGACACCAAAGCCTGAAACCCGTCGCTGGTGGCGCTGGGGTCAGCGCTCTGCCTCGACGCAAGCTACAACACAGGTGTCGACTATTAGCGCTGTAGCTACTCGCTCGTCAACAACAACAGCAACAACTATTACTACTACGGTGGATACTGTGTCGATTGCGCCACCCAGGCCCGATTACAGCACCGAGACTGATGCAGATGCCATGACCTTGGATCTCATGTCGTTGGGCGATGAGGGTGGTGTTGGATACATGAGCGACGATGGGAAGCTTGCTCACCCCATGGCGCGGCGGAATGTGCGCTATGCTAAAACCCTGCGACTATCGTCAGCACAGCTCAAGTCGCTAAACTTGCGGCGAGGCGCCAACGACGTAAAGTTTCTTGTGCCATCTAACAAGGCATACTGCGAGGCGCGTATCTATCTGTACCGCTATGACACGCAAATCGTCATCTCTGACATTGACGGCACGATTACAAAGTCTGATGCCCTGGGCCACTTGTTCAACATGGTTGGCAAGGACTGGACGCACCCAGGTGTGGCCAAGCTCTACACTGATATTGCCAATAACGGCTACGAGATCCTCTACCTGACATCGCGGGCTATTGGCCAAGCCGACGGTACGCGCTACTTTATCGGTAATGTCAAGCAGTCTGCCTATACACTGCCTCCTGGTCCATTGCTCTTGTCGCCAGATCGCTTGTTTACGTCGTTCCACCGCGAAGTCATTATGAAGCGTCCACACGAGTTCAAGATGGCTTGCTTGCGCGATATTAGGAACCTCTTTGGCGACCACTCGCCCTTTTATGCTGGATTCGGAAATCGCATTACTGACGCCATGTCCTATCGCAGCGTCAATGTACCCGTTTCGCGCATCTGTACTATTGACAGCTATGGCGAGATCAAGCTCGACTTGTTGCCTGGATACTCGTCGTCCTATGTCAAAATCAACGACTTGGTTGACATGATGTTCCCTGCGCTATCGTCTAAACTCGATCCAAAGTACAATGACTGGGAGTATTGGCGACATGGACTACCGTCTATTGATGACGACTTGGCCGAAATCGAAGCAGAATTGGCACGCGAGGCAGCAGCAACAGCCGCGGCTGCCTCGGCTTTATTGGCAACTACATCAACACCTGTTGGAAAATCGCCTGGCACTGCTACCAGCCATCGCCTGCCACCTAATGCCTTGGTTTCAGCTGGAACTGCAGCAGCAGCAACAACAACATCTGCTGTTGCCACGCCACAGTCATCATCACTGTTTACTCGCGCTGCACGGGCAATGTCTAATGCTGGAACGCCTAGTGCAACAGCATCGCCTTTGCCGCCTAGTTCTCCGGGCTTACTGGGCCTGCCTGCACTTACTACGAGCTCGCGACAGCGCGCAGACTCTTGGTCAACCACAGCACCTCCTCCACAACCTCTGTTGCCAGCACAGGAGCCGTCCTCACTAGCTTCCGCCTCTACTATGGATCAGGTCTTTCCTGCCCTCAGCAGCTCGCCTCCAGCTGACTCTGACGATCAGCAGCTTGTGTCAGTTGTTCCCAAGGATGGCAGTGACAGTGACACTCCCGATAATAGCTCCGACATTGATGTGGAAGATGAAGACGACGATGAGCTTGACCAGGACATGCTAGCAATTATGCATGACATGGATGAGGTACAGCGTCTCCAGTAGCAAGCTGTTAATGGTATACATTACTCTGCTTACAGCTATGTTGTGCCAATATAGCAAACTAGTCTAAAGGTGTGGGTAGCTAGAGACCCAGGACTTTATAACATCTCTGGTCTATTTGCTAATAACCAATGAAAGCAAAATAGATAAAAAACAACTTTCTTCAAAAGGCCCTTTACTAAAAGCGAACTCTAGAATTTTTCTTTCAAGTATACTAAACAGATTCACCCACTTTTACTGCATGTGCTTTTGAATCAGCAATAGAGAAGCTACTTGTACTTTAGGTTTCACATTTAGCCACTTTTATAGGCGTACTCTGCTACTCTTTTTAGTGCTTGCTACCTTGCCTCCCAGCTTAGTTGGGGTGTAAAAAAAGGGTGTACTTTTGGCAAAAAGAGGTTCTTTCTGTGCTGTAAGAAAGCCATTGACGATCTTTAAACTAACTGCACTCTTTGTAACATTGTTATTAAAAAGATAATAGTCACATGCACGCTTATAGAAAAGGAGAAAGAAAGAAGCAAAGTACTTTTTACTATAAAAGAAACACTCTAAGAGCAATGGGAAAAAGAAAAAAAAAAAACTAGAGTTTATTCCCTTATTGCTTCTATAGTTTGTCCTGTCTCTGCCAAAAAAATTCTTCCCTTCTTCTTTACTTTCCAATTAGCTTTATTTATTTGTACACCTACTATTTTTTTTATTACATTTGCGACTCTAAGGATGGCTACTAACAAAAACCCCCACTCAAAGAAGAGATTCTTTAAAAGTGTAAAAACAGATCCAAGTGAGGTGGGAAGGGTTGCATTTCAGAGAATCACACGCATCCTCAACATTATTCAGTGCCTTTTAATGGGTTCTTGCCAGATTATAATGATGGTGTACCAAACTCAGTACTATGATTCATTCATGTTCACCATCCAATACTATAGGCGTGGCATCATTGTCATTTGGCTTTGTGTGCTTATCTGGTGCAATTGGGTTAGGTCTGGGAGAATTTCCAAGAATTTCCCGCTATTCTACTCTAGGTTTAAGAGGTACTTGTCATATGGATTTGTCTTTAGTATAATCGGCTTGGTTACTCTTAATGACCCACTGCCACTGGCTTTGTACCAAAACTACCAACAGTATCCCTGTGTTGCAGGTGAAAGTTGTGGAGGTATCTATGAACCAAAGTTTATGTTGTATTTTATTGCTATTTGTTGCAGCATGTGCTTGATAGGGTTGCCAATTGGTCTAGTCTGCTCTGTAATTGCATACATGAGCTACCATAAAGTTAAGAGGCAGGTCAGGTGTCCTAGATGTGGGAAACGACCAATGCTTAAAAGCTCTGAAGTGTGCACTACATGTGGTGAAGAGCTTAAACCCCCAACTACTAATACTCGTAATTCTTCTGAATCATTTAGTTTTTCTAGATGTTCTACTCCACCATTATCTCCTCCCCCACCACCACCTCCTCCAAAAAAGTGTAGTAGATGTCAGAAAATTATTGGAGAAGATGAAAATCATACAAAATGTAAGAGAGTAATTGTTGATGAAGAGAGTGGGAGTGAAAGCGAGGATGAGGGTGAGTTACAAATATTGTGATTAATATAAATTATAACAAAGAAGAAGAGAGGGGGGGGTTAGAAGGGGTTAGAGAGGGGGGGTTAGAAGAGGGG
>JANBSU010000138.1:0-31989 GCA_027578835.1 Coemansia sp. RSA 2050 | reverse complement strand
GCATGTTCTCTTGCCGGACAGCGATGCTTCGCCTCGGCACGAGACACGGCTGTCGATTTACGAGCACAACTTTCTCATTGACCTGTTTTTCTGCGGCCCTGGCCAGCCGCACCAGCTGCGCCAGCTGTCGTTTCCCCTGGCATGGGACACGGTCGAGCTACTCACTCCGCAGCTGCTGGCTCCAGTACAGCACTTGTCTCTGAGCGAGGTAAGCATGGAGGGCGAGCATGTCTTGGACAACGACGAGTCAGGCCAGATGCTGAGCAAAGTACTAGGCCTGCGGCATGTGCGCACAGCTCGCCTTAACAGCCGTGCGCTAAGCGTCACAGTGCCAGCACAGCTTGAGTGTACGGTTCTGCAGCACCTTGTCGTTCCGCACTATTCGCTAGAGTTTGGCCAGGCGTCCGAGCTACTGAGGCAGCTGCCAGTCCTGACGCTGCTGCACTGCCAACTTGTGGTTGGTTCTGAGATGGCAGCAGCTGCCGACCAGCGCTCTTGTGTCGCCAACAACGTCAGCATTGGCAGGCGCTACCACTCGAGCACATCGCTACAAGCTCTGGCAGCGAACTTGCACTCTGGTGAGAGCCCTGAAGCAGTCAGGCGGCTGGCTGATCTAGCAAGTGCTCAGCCGCGGCTTCAGCGTCTGTTCATACCCTCGTCCCAAGCCTCTTTGCTAAGCGACTTTCTACGCCATTTCAGGACACAATATCCACTCCAGTTAAGCACGCTCATAGCCGACAGCTTGCGCATATTCGACATTGACACACATGCTGTGTCCTAGCTCTTTCATCTGTGGAAATTGGTTAGATACGTGGGCCGAATTAACATTTCGGTTATTGACAGACTGGGCTCAGGTCTACTAGTTTCCATTTTTGCTCCTCCTACATTGAGAGGGCTCGGTGGATTTGCAGGAAACAATTTGCTCTATTTTGGTGTATTTTGAACTGGCCAATGATTGCAGCATTGACATGCAGCTGAGGCATTAGCGTTCTTATGCGTTACACATGTCAAAGCGCAGCATCGTACATGTTGACAGGAGACTGACTGGTAATTATCATGGAACATTCAGATACCTAAAGTGCATCATCAATAAGTGTTTTCAATGGAAACGAGTTGCAATGTGTTGTTGAGTAGCCAAAGTGGTTGGGGGCGGCAATCGCAATATCTTTTAGCAGCAGCTTTTAACGGGCTACTTGTCACTTTTAACTGGTTCAAGGTGATGACCAAGACCAATAATACCTTATTGGAAATAAGTAGATTAGGTAAGTACTAATAAGCGGACATGCGCGACTATGCAAAGGCAATCCGCTATGTGCATCTCCTCTTGGTCCCTGGGAGATATGATACAGCCCAGGGTGAAAATGTGGGCAATCGTGAGAAATGAATTGATGGCTCAGTCCAGTCAGGGAGCAAACGTCGATCTGTGCATATGACATGCAGGACACGGCCAAATCGGCATGGTGCCCTCGGCGAAAGACTGCCCAAGTGGATACTGTGTTAGTGTTTCCGATACAGAAGACAGGTGTGGGTAGTTGACAATTCTAATGAACTGCAATTGAATTTTGTCCTGTCACATAATTGGAAATAAATGTATTACTCTTCAAAAGTAATTGTGCACCATTTGCACACCTGCGGCCACGTTAGAAAAAAGAGGGAAGTCTGGGGCATTGTACGCATGCAAGTATATGTACCAGCATTATCATTGTAAAGCAATGCCCTCTTTTAAAACAGCTCTCAGTGCAGTCAAGTGACATACACATCATGTCAGAGCAACTGAGGAACTACCTGTGGACAAACACACCTTGCGACCGAGCGTACTAGTTAATGCTAATGCGTATTGTCTTTTGGGGATATCTAAAGGTGTTTAATTGTTGATGGTGCGCACTGTACTTGTGTTCTAAAACAATAACCATTAACATATGAAATGCGTGCTTTGCTTATTGAGAATATTTGATGTAGAGCAGCCTGGCGAGCAAGCGTAATTTACTCTCCACTATACCTTGGTCGACTCACATGCAATATCCTGCTAGGAAACTTGAACCTGTGGGGAAACGGCGAGTGCATAATGTATTCATGTCTTGGATATTGTTTCTAGGCCAGAAAAAGACAAAGGGACTTAATTCTACCCTAAAGACAACGCGCCACAAAGCGAGTGGCCTTTGGCATATCGGGGGGAAAGCAAAGGAGACATGTGGAACGATCTCTTTGGCGGCTTGGCCCTATTTTTGCACTGAAGAAGGGATTGGCAATTTCCGGCGCATATATCTGGAAAAGTGATGCACATCAAGGGCAAATTAGGGACGCTAGCTTGTCTTTGACACAGATGTAGCTTGAACACCAGACCTTGCTCTCCACACCATCCCCGTCCACAGAGAAAAGCCGTGGCCAACGAGGCGGGATGGCTAGGCGTGCCAGATCGATGCAGCCTTCAGCCAAAGCAGCCTCAACTCCGTGTGAACTGCGTGGCATGGGTTGCGGTGACCTGCCGCTGCTGCTTGTGTGTCATTGAACGTCACAACGCCGGGCGGCACGACTCGGACATGGGCGGCGTACTGGTTGCCTATTTCAGTCAGGCGAGCCCACACCTCCCCCCAAAGTTTTTTCATTTGAGATGCTGCATTCTTTCCAACATGCTTGTCTCTGCTCTTCACGCATTATCCTCGGACATGCGCAGCACGTAAGTAAGCGGAATAGAGTGGGTGGGCAAGCAAGGGCATCAGCCGGCCACTCCCCTTTTTCTTTCTTTGCCGTATGCCATTTTTCTTTTTGCTTTCGCCACATCAAAGCACGTTTGTTCCTTAGCGATGCCGTGTTCAAAGGAACAGGTCGCTTACGGGCAAGGTGCAGAAAACACCCCCCTCTCGTCCCCCCAGGGTGTGGACTTGCACTTGGCCCGCCTCTATTATATGGATTACTCTCCTTTTGCTTCAGTGCATGAGCTACCAGCACACCACGCGCTTGCCACTCCATTTTTTCATTTCCGTAGCTCAGGCCTCCTCTCCCCTCTGTAGACTTTCCCTTGCGCTTTACCGACAATAGACCGCTACTCTCCTCCCTATCTTTAAAATACATTATTATTATTTTATTCTACTCCCTTCCCTAGCTGCCACACAACGACGCAATTGTTGGTCCCACCCGCTTTCACTCATCTCTTCGCCCTCGTTCCGCCTTTACTGCATTAGATACGTCTCTTGGCTTTAGTTTCTACCTCTCCTTAGCGCATTTTGGCTGCTGCAACAACCAATTTCAAACCAATAGAGCCCCGCCGCTGCTCATTTTCATCGGTCAGCACTCATATATAAGCGCTTATCCAAAGACGTTGCCTAGCCGACAAAGACAAATATCAATTAGTGGTCTACAGGCTTGCCTCTCCCCTCATCGTTCATCCATTTTCATTTCCCAGCTTGCGGATTATATTCATAGTCAGCCTCATTTGAAATCTCTCCTTTGTGCTCTCGTGCATACTGCATTCATATTCGCTTAAGGCATCGTGCCTGCTTTTTTACCCCTTTTCTTTACCCCTTACAACTTGCTTATACACGATGGCTGCGTCACAAAGGTCGACACTGATTCCCGCCGAGTACCCGCTTGTCAGTGGCAGTAGCAGCGATACACCCGAGGGCTCTGGCCGCCCCGGAGTCACATATTCTATGCAGACAGTGCGCGTTCCCTCGGACCGTCGTCTAATTATGATCCCGGCTTCCATACCCATCCCGCTGAACAGCACCATCGCCGCAGTTCTGTTTGCCCCTATTACTAGTAACTCTGCTCCCAATGAGGCGGGAAACCCGACTAGTGCCTTTTCAGGCGAAGCTGGGTCCTTGTATGACGCGGTTACCCTAGCTTCTGCTGACGATTGCGGCACGTTTGTTCACCTTGACATACAGCCGCCGCCAGCAGAGACGCAAAGCTTAGTCGAGCGCGGAAGAAGTATTGTCGCTGCCCTGATACGCGAGGCCAATTCAGGCAGTGGAGGGCGCTTACCGACTGTGGCTGAGGAGTCGCCTGGCCCCGCCAACCTCGGAGGAGACAGTGCTCAGGCGGACGATAATCTCAACGATGACGAAGGCTTGGCCTCTATAAGCGATGTCGAAAGCGATGCACTAACATTTGGGACAAACACACCGCAACTCCATCATCAGATACTGTCCACGACACATACAAGCCCCGAAGTTTCATCTGCAGCATCAGGGCCCGCTCATAGCTCCAAAAAGCGAACACACGAAGAGCCAGAAGCCGGTGATATTGAAAAGCCCAAGAAGCCGCGTAATTCGTTCTTTTACTTTCGCCGCGAGTACCACAAGCAGACTAATGCAAACGGCGGTCGTGCAAAGGCCAAAAACATTTCGGGCTTGGCGGGCAAGGAGTGGAAGGAGATGACCGAAGAGCAAAAGGAGCCTTACAAGCAGTTTGCCGCCGAGGACACGGTGCGCTACAAGCAAGAGACCAGGGTATACAAGGAGTCCCTTAAAAAGGGAAAAAAGAAAGCCAAGCCCATTGACAAGAGCGTCGAGTCGAGCATCGATTTTGCTGTTGACACTGGCCGCATCGGCGGCAGTTGCAGGTCTACTCCCGCAAACGAAGGCCTGGTTCTGAGCCGGCTGGAGCCCGTTCCAATGCTTACCAACATGGGCAATTCCACTCAAAGCGCTGATTATTTGTCGTATATGCCTGATGTGGCGGTGGAAGTCGCCGCAGAATTTCAGCACACGCCTGGTCTGTTTGGTGAGCCCATGATCATGACCGTGAATCCCAACGGAGTACTGACAACCGACGTATCGACTCGGCCAGCCTTTATGCCTGCTGATTATAGCGGCCACGCAATCGCCTCTGGTTCAATGGGACCGCCGCCTCTGCCGCTTGCCATGACTGCCCAGAACCATTCCTCAATCTTCCAGCCTATCAGCGAGCACCAGTTTGCCTTTGATTATCAGTACGTGCCTGATCACAACAACGCCCATTTGCATCAGCATCAGCATCAGCAATTCCCGCATCACCAACCGCACCACTACCCGCAAGCTGACCACGCCCAAATGCAGCATTGGAGCAATTTATCGTCGCTTCTTGACAACCTGGGCACACCAGTTGTCTCCAATCCATTTGACGAGTCGTTCTTCCCTGCTTTCCGCGAGCCCAGAGACCAGATCTTGCAGTCGACAATGCCCGAGTCAACAGAGCATACGGCCCACATCGATCAAGCCATGGCTATGCTAAACTCTCACCAGCTAAATGTAGTCACGACTACCGCTGGTGCTGAGGTAGGAGGTAGGTTAAATGGATCCGCCAGCACACCTGAGCAACATACTGGGTTTCATCCATTAATCCCCGACATTGAAATCGTCGATGCCAGCAACTCTATTTCTCTGTCGACCTACTCGATTGCCCGTCGCGGGTAGACGGCGACTATTGGCCCCACTTGGTAGTAAAATGTTAATAAAACCAGAATGTAGACAGTATCAGTAAGTTTTGCTTTGCATAGTCTGCCATTGAGCAAGCATGGCTGCTTTTCTCTTTGGCATAGCGCATTAGAAGTGTGTGCTTTCTTGCAGCTAGGGCAAGTCAGTAGACTTCAAGGTTGCAAGGGGATAGTGCTGGCAAGCTAGCCAAGCACGCAATTGTCCAATTGTAAAATATTGTGCTATCATGTGCACCATTTCTTTGCTCTACTCAATTGCCAATTACGCGCTAGTCAATGTTGACCCTCCTATTGCTCAATTCTGCCAGAGTTTATAGTTTAAATTAGCTTATGCGTGCGGGTTTAGCTGCAATGCTGCCTTTCCTTTGTCAACAATAGCGCTTGTGTGGGTCTAGTAGCTTCATGATCAAAGCCCAGACCTTTGTGTCCACTTGGGATTGCTTCCAGGCTGGGCCAGCGACTCTAAATATACTCGTATTTCCCTAGGGAACTTGATTACCTTGGATTGTTGCAACTGGGTGTGTAGCACTAGAAACATGTCAATTCAATTGAGCGGTGCCCACTATTGTATAATTGCTTCTAACAACTGCGGTTCAGAAAGCCTCTCTCCATCTTTTACCCTTTTTTTGGCAAGCCCTCTTTGACAACTCACTTCCAGATATGGAGCAGGCAGCAAGTCCCACTCTCTGAAAAGAGGCTTTCCTGCGTGTACTCATGCGCTTTATCCATTTCCGTATCCATATCGCCTATTCAGCAATTGTACAAGCACAAGATCACTTGCTATTCATCTCGCCTGGTGTCATTTCAATTACGAGTTTCTACATTGTATTTCAGCCACGAGGACTTTCCGCCCTATTTTGCTTGCTATTCGTCTGCGTGTTTGTTTATTGCACATGCATTCTAGCGTAGAAATGGACAGCTGTCTGCTTCAATAAACCATGGATGAATTTTCTCACCAATGACCGGCTAAGACACCGAGGCAAACCTATAAAAGAGCGGGGAGAGCCCCGCACTCCAGGCTGTTTACAATTTTTCTCATTATTTTCTTTTTCTTTTCACTCTCATACCCTTCTTTGTATTTTGCATCTCGTATTTTTAGTCTTTGTCATGCTTTCCTAGTTCGGCGTCTCATGTCTGTGTATTGCCTATTTCTATGCATTGGTCCTAGCTATCCCCATCCCATGCCCTCAATGACCAGGCTTGGAGCCTGATTTTAGGCAGCTATGCGCTAATCCTCAGCACTTGATCGACACACCCTAGTTTACTGGCATTGAAGATTAGCAAAATGGCAAGCTGTACACTCGGGCCTTCTCGGGCCTTGCACGTCACCACCGTCTGGTGATGCCGCCGCCATAAAACAAAAATACCTCCTGCGCAGTGCTGACCAAAGGCAGTGACCAGGTTGCAGCATTCGCTATTCGTGACATTCGACATAGACAGGGCGCTTTTGCCGTTGCTGTTGATCTTGCTTACTCACTACCTATCGTTTGTTGCTCATGCACACACTTTTTTATTTTCACAGTACCAGCTGAAGAATGCCGCCTCCCACTTGACAAGCGGCATGTCCCGAGTTGCCTTTCATGCACTTGGGTCACCCGACAGCTCCCTTGTTCTTCGTGCATTGTGCTGCGATGCAGTGCAAAAAATAGCAATCCTCTTTTTTTTCACCCACTCTATCTTTTTTATTTTCTCTGAGCTCTGCTGCCATCGACGTACTGTGTCATCGGAAAAGAGGCTTGTGGCATTCATTATTCCCAGCCGCCGTCGCATCACGGTGACAGAGTTTGGCTTGAGATGTGACCTAGACAATGTATAGGGCCGCATGCACCGACATATCCTAACCCAGTCGGCATGAGAAGAAAGAATTCGCAATTCTCAGTAGCCAGTTGTTTGATTCGGCCATTACTGTATATTTTATTTTATTTTTTTCTTCAGATCCGTTGGCCTATCCCCTTGCCCCTATCCTGCGCAACAGGAATACACTGCACAATGTTTGTTCCCACTGCAGTGCAAGCAAACAACAGCCTTTTCTTGCTTCCATGCATATGAATAGCCCCATGCACCTAGTACACATGCCATTCGGCGCTATCTGGCACCGACCTAGTCGCCAAAACCTTCCTCCCTCCGCTTCTCTACTTGCCTGCTTTTTCTGAAGTGTCCATGCAGCTTCGCTTTGGCAACACATCAAATCAGCCACGCGTTGCGTGACCTCTTTCCTTTTAGGGATATGCCTGGTCCGGCTATATATTCCTTTTTTGGAAATTACGTCTGCAAACGGACATGTATGCCTCCAGAAAACAGGACTATCTCTACTTTTATCTCCAAGAGGATATTCATTCGTTGGCTATTAACCGTTATGCGCTGTTATTGTTGCAACCACCCCCTACCCTTGTGATCGACACATTTCCCCCCAACCACTTTTGCTGCTTGAAAGAACGGTTATGCTATTTGCTGGCAAGCAAAAGACATACCCGTGCCATTAAAGGAGCACTGTGAACATGCACGCTTTATTAGATATGCAGCAAGCAAATGTAGGTCATCTATGTCAATGGAGGTGCAGCGCAGGCAACCAGGTTGCTGAGAGTGAGGCAGGGGCTCATCCATCACCTCGTCCCCATTTTGCCAGCGTATTCAAAGTGACCAGTTCGGAACATGCAAACAAAGCGGATAACCTCTGTAGACAGTAAACGGGAGTAGGGTGTGCCTGTCGCCCCTAAGGGCCCTGTGCAATGTAGTGTCAATCTACGTGTTCACGCAAACAGGTATCGGACATGCATGCATGAAACATGTGTAGCTTTGCCGTAAAAACACAGCATGTCCGCATGCGTCTTTGTGAACACTTGTTTCCAAACTTGCTATGGACTCTTTGTGTTTGCTTTAAACAATAAATCGAGTAATCGAAGGGTGTTGGGGATGATATTAGCAAGTAATTGGTGGCATGAACCACGCAAAGTGGCAGACAGCTGGTCCTGCAACGCCGCGCTACTAAAAACGCTGCATTGCATAGTCTATGTAAGAAGACACGCTCCCACTAACAACTGTATTTTGGGGATAAATTGCAATTTGCAATGGCTTACTTGCATTCCGACAACGTAAAGCGCCAAGGATGTCTCTGTTAGTGGAAAACGTGGGGGTATTTTGAAAAGAAAGCGCTTCTGCGTTTTCTCCCACGTGCCCAACTAGAAGAACCGGTTGTCGATCTGAGTGCCATGTCATGGAAACAAATAATTGCCAATACAGCACAACTACATTCCGAGGTATGATCAGAGCTCGAATTAATAGAAGTGATGTTACATTAGTGGAAGCTTTTTGGCATCGGGGCCTTAATATCCGCAGCTCGATATGCATCTTACCTGAGGGTTCTTTTGTTTGTGAATGTTTTTCCTAGAGAAGAGTGCGGGAATCTTGCTGGGGGCATTTAGCTAAAATAGAGCCGCTCAAGATTGTCCAGCTACAATTGGTTGCCACAATTGGAGGCTGCATTGCTTCTGTGTTTGCAATAGGTTCAAATGACAAAAAACCACTCACTTTTTAGGGAGCGTGGGATTAGGATCAGCGCCTATATAGTGTTCGGTACATAAGGCACTCGCTATTAATTGCCCCACGCAAATCTGACATTCCCTGACCTCAAGCATTTAGCATGGGCTTGTAAACCAAATATATTTTTTTCTCCAAACAACAACTATTAGTTGTTGTTGATGGATTACCTCAATTTCTAATGAGCCTCTAGCGAAGGTCGGCTATCTGTGGTTAGGATATTTAATACAACTTCGTTTTGTTTCTTTAGAATGACAGCTGTGCTGCTGTCTTATTCAAATAGCAATAGATACAGCAGCTGAATGACCTGCAAGGAAAAGCGAGCGTTGCTTTCATTTGTAAACATGCTTTATCATTAAGCACAGTCTAAAATTATTTAATTTTGCTGTCTGCGCTACATTTTCTGTTTGTCACAGATCCTGCCAACATTCAACGCAGTACATGTGCTCACTTAATGGCTTGATTTGTGACACGCCCGTCACTGGAGATAGGCGAACCACAAAATAGAACGCCCCAAACCTGTAACATCATGTCTGAAAAGAAGAATTTGTGCACATGTGACTTGAAGACAAGATTTTGTTTGAGCCTTTACACATAGAGACAAACCGAGGGGAAAAAATTTATTGCCAAGATGTGCCACATGCATCGCGAACGCATACGCACGCATAGCATCCTTCACTCTTTCCAACAATGTGTACCAACCAAAGCGCTGCTAATGTCAGTGCTGTTTGAGACTCACTAAAGATTTACATGTTCTACAAGAGCACCACACCCCGAGGTCATGTGCACGTAATCGCTACAGCACTACGTACTGAGGTTCATTGGGTGATTTGCCTTGCTGTCAATAGATTTAATATTACCTAGACCGAATTAATCTCGGGCGAGCAGGCGATCGCTCATGAGATGTCAGGAACAACCTCGTGAACAATGATCGACCTAGCCATTTACAATTCATGGTCTTCAATGGATGGCAAGTGATTTATGTAAGCAAGCCGATGTTTTCAAGCAGCTCTCCGCTGATCGTGTGTCTCAAGCGAGAACTCTTCAAGCGAGAGCTCAGGAGCTGGTGGTGGGTCGTGCCGAGTTTTATGCACTGGTGGTCATACGCGCGTGACTTGTGTGCGGGGAGAGGGAGAGGTCATTGCTTTAATATGCAAGGTGGGTCAATTGTCCATATTTTTGCTCCTGCCTTGATCCCGTGGCCCCCAAAGTGCCACGTTAGGCTTGGCCGCCTGCTGGGCTCGGGGCCCAACTCAGCTCATTGTTTTCCTCGTTCCTTTTATGCACGGGTCATGATACCTGTCATGGAATGACTGTTTGTTTGAACAAGTGTTTTTGTTATTTGAACAAAATAGACCGCAAAAGACAAACACCTGGGCGCGGGGATTTTCCTATCCAGTGTGATGAGCCGTAGTTCATGGTCATCATCGCCATTCTCATTAGATGTGTTAATGATGCTCACGTGTCATGGTGGCGTGCGATCAGCCGTGAAGGCATCAATGCCAACACTGCAATTTCCTACTTTGCCGGCAAAGAATCAAACTCGATTTTGCGTTGCCATAGTTCATGAGTAAGCCATATTGTCTGGCAAAGACGCTGGCGACGAGACAACATGGATTCGTCGGACAATGACCGGCGATGGCTAGGTTGGCGGCCTATCTTTCTAAATAGGGATGTAGTTCTTGTCTAAATGATCTATTTTTGCAAGCGACTCGGCGATAAAGCCGCTGCTTACACAAGCAGCATTAATATCCATCAGACCAATGTGCCTTCCGGGCATTTGCTTGATTGTTAGGGCAAGTCCGCGACAGCATCTCGGTGGTGCTCAATATCCGCAACCAAGAGAGGCAACAATGTAAAGGAAACCTTCACAGTTACTAGAATCCAGGCCAAATACGGAATGACAAGCAAACGTGACTGTATGGCGCCTGTTTATCAGGAGAATAAAAAAAGCGATGTTGTGCTCTTGCGGCAGCTGCGTAGGCTTTGCTTTGTTGTCGTTGTCTTGCTGAGCAGGCAGTGAGAAAGCAAGAGAGTAGCTTCTCTAACTAGCATCTTCCTGTGGTTGCACAGGCGCAGCATGTATGCACACGACTTGTCTTGCTATTTTTTTTTTCTTTTTGGCCAAGCCGGTTACATGGCAGAGCTTCCGATGCCCGTCCACCTCTGATTGGCACGTCGCAAGATAGTCTTGCTATGCAGCGCCCCGTGCCCGAATGCCTCAGGCGATATGTGCACCAGGTCCAGTGTGCATATTTTTTCGCCGCTGCTACTGCTGTTGCTGGCGAGTGCGATATCCCGAGGACCTAGGACCACATGAGCAGCACATCTCGCCTAACGCCTTTGGAATGACATAATCCAAATGGTGGTCGTTGATTTGTAGGTTTAATGGATAGATTGGACAAACAAGTCACATACGCCGCACAGCACCAGACGGAGGCGCTGTCAGCCCGCTCGATTCGAGGATGTGCCTCTAATCTCGGCGCTGTCTCCACAAAGATTAGACAGCGAGCCTCCAATGGGTGCACATCCTCCACTATTATCTCCCGCAAAGAGAAGCAGCGACAATAAATAGAATTATGCCGGAGAGAAGAGACGCGTACGGCCCATGCATATTGTGAATATGCGGTGAAGAATGCGAAGGAAATAGAAAAGAATATAATACCAATGTCAAAACCCACTTGTGTTAAAGCTTAGCATCACGCATACTTGGACAGTATGGACAACGATTTATCAACACACGTCGATCGGGCATGGCAGATAGTGCAATCCAAGGAACAGCCAGGCATATTGGGCTTGTTGCCTACGACATGTCAGGCTTCAGAGAGAATGGGCATGATGCTGGCACGCCCGTCACAAAAGGCTAAGCGTATTATCCAACAAGGGCTTATTCTAGCGTCCCTCG
This sequence comes from Coemansia sp. RSA 2050, assembly GCA_027578835.1. Classification (NCBI taxonomy): domain Eukaryota; kingdom Fungi; phylum Kickxellomycota; class Kickxellomycetes; order Kickxellales; family Kickxellaceae; genus Coemansia; species Coemansia sp. RSA 2050. The sequence continues at coordinate 20,131 of JANBSU010000138.1, read as the reverse complement.
CAAGCAGTGCTCTCTCTCCCTGTTTCCAATCGAGCGGAAGGGGGAGTGTGTGCATTGGCGGGGAGATTTGCATGACTTGCCACCAGATGCTCGGGCTGAGTTGGAAATACAAGCTAGCTGCTCCCCACCTCACGCGCGCACGCATATTGCCAGTCGAGAATAGAGGCCGAGGTGATAGGCGCAGAGACAATTTCTGTCGAGGAAAGACATGTAGCGCGTATAAGCGCATCCTCATACACGCCTGTCTCCCTGCTCCTAAGAGGGACATGAATGGAAAGCTGGGGACATTAGTTAATAGGTGCACGCGCGGAATCGACAGGGCAAAAAAAAGAGAGAGGGTACCATCGCCTACCCCCGCTGCACCCCCCAGGCATGCCCCCCTCTATTGCGTGACACCCCCACCCCCTGGGCCAGCTAAGCCCTGATGTACGATATGCATGCTTCGACAACGCCCGCACCAACAGGCGTCTAACAGGGAAAAGACAAAAATCCTGGTGCTCTACGCCTTGCCAGCCGCGAGTATTGTCTTATCCAAGTGCCATGAGTGCTGCACATGTCCCGCGCCCCCGCCTCCGCGTCGTCTGTCTCGGCGTCAACCTAGTCTCTTCAGTCCAAAGTCCTTCCCAGTTGCGTGGCATATTAAAAGGGACGAGTATCCGCGCTATCCGCCTCCCTGTCTAAACGCCTTGCACATAGGTTACCTTCTCCCCTGCCCTCCTCTCCTTTTCTCAATTCAATTATTTACTTTACCACTAGGGTACACAGTCTTCACACCCGCGCCTGCTACTAGTAGTTTCACTTAAAGCCCTGTCACTAATTCTTTTGCGCCTTTTTACACAGTTTGTTTTTTATCTATCGTGCATTGTCACTTGGCACTTGTCCACATAACTCCATTATTTTAGCGGCCTTTCTTCATAAATCGCCTATCCCGACAGCAACTTTTTTTTGCAGCCCTTGTCTTTTTTCTTTTTCCTTCACTTTGGCACTTGTTCTGCCAAATGTTTAACCCACAGACTGGCCTCCACAGCCCGCCGTTTCAGCCTCTTGACCCTATAGAAGACATGGATCAGCTCATGCACTTTGAGCAGCTATCGCGAGATGAACTCTCGGTTATTCAGCAACTCCGACGTCTCCAGCAGGTGCGCTCTCAACACATACCCGTAGTGGGGAGGCACGAGCCGTTGGGCATGATCACCTATGATGCACGGCAGTATCTAGAGATCCGACAGGGCTTTTCGCCGATTCTCGTGCCAACGCATATGCTGCAAACAGTGCGCAGTTTTATTTCCGATAACCTGCCTCGACATATGCAGACTCTTTCTGGTCGCCAAGTCCTGTCACCGCCACAAACGCCCCACTCGCTGCCACCTCCTTCCTTTCTTCCGATGAGCCCTGTAGCGGAGCAACCAGCCACGCCGCAAGCCTCGGCGGGATTTTCTTTTTCCGACAACGCGTCATCATCACTGTCGGACTTGAGTGCAGCCCTGACGCAGGGTAGCAGTGCGCTGACAGGGTCTTTTCCACTACAGCCGCAGTACTCCATGGCGTCCACACTGTCGCCTCTCGCTGGCAACGCATCTGTACCTCCTCCCTCGTCAATGCCCAGCTTCCCATTGGCTGTCAACGCCATATCCAGCGGATTGGGTCTCACTTCGGCGCCCTGCTACATGGACACCGACAGGACATCACCGCTACTACAAGAAAATGACCCCCAGATGCCTCTCGCTCTTCCTTCAGCTGGTACAAAAAGTGCAAGAAAGCCGTCGGCGGCAAAGTCGCGCAAGGCAACTAAGTCGTCTGGCAAGCTCGCATCGTCATCTCCACCACCGGCATCTCATAAAAGCGGCGCTTGTGACTACTTTAGCGGCGACGAAAGCGAGAGCGTCCTGAGCAACAGCAAGGAGGGCTCCAAGAAAAGAACCAAACAATCGACTGTTGACGCTGAGCAGTCGTACGAGTTTGATTCCAACGATGTCGACATGCTGGATGAAAAGGACGACGGTGAGTGCCATCTACGCAAGCCGCCAAACGCCTTTATTCTTTACCGCCAGGCCCAGAACATCAAGCTGCGCAAGGAGCGCCCCGGCCTAAGCGTCGAAGCGGCGTCTGTTCATATTGGCGCACGCTGGAAGGAGGAGGACGAGGCAGTAAAGCTGGAGTATAAAGAAAAGGCGGATTTGCTGCGCGACGAGTACTTTGCCAAGAAAAAGCGAATCCAGGCGGTCCAAAAGGCTAGAAAAATTGAGCGCGAAGAGCTGGCTCTCTCCTCTCTCACACGAACCATTGCCAAGCCCCGGCGCCAAACCTCAGGAAGCAAGGATCTAGCCAGCCAGCTGGTGGTTGCCTCAGCGCGCGACTTGGGCTCCTTCTCGCCCGAGGCCCTGGCACCCATGTCGGCCATGTCGCACCAGGAGCTTGCGGCGATTCAGGAGGCGCCAGTAGCGCGTCCGACACAGTCACTCACTGTGGGCATCGACACTCGGCAGCAGGTATTTGGCTATCCGCCGCACCTATCAAACAATGAAGCTGGTTCTTCTACTTTGACGCCAATGATGAGCCATCTGAACACGGGTGCAGCTAGCTTTGCCTTGGGTAGCGGTTCTAGCGATCCCAGCTCTTTCTTTGGCGACGCTTCGCTTTCCGAGAGTGCGGCGCAAAGCATCAACCAGCGGGTGGCGGCGTCGCTAGAGAACCTCAAGGGTGCGTTCAGCGAGTCGCCGCCTTCATCAGCTTTGACGGCCATGGCCATTGACTCTCCGCCACCAAAGGCACCTTGCACCACCGCCGAATGGGCCTCTGCGGCTGCTGCTGCTGCTGCTGCTGCTGCTGCCTCCGTGCAGCCGGCTGATCATGGCGGGTGGGAAGGCATGCTCAACTCGCTGTTTCAGAAGGCCGGCTAGGAGACGAGTGCTTGGCCATATGTCTCCACCTCTATGCTTGCGCACGCGGCATGGATATGACGCCCCCTGGCGATGGGCAAAAATTAAAAATGCGACATGACATTCCTCCTACACGCGCCTTTTCATATATGCGAGTCGGTGGCTATTGTTTTTCCTCTTTTTTGACTGCTTTTGTATTGTCTAGTGCCTACCAGCAGCTTTTGCCATCATTATCATTGGTTTTATTGTCAGTTTTTGGTTTTAATATCTCAAACATATATTCATTTTATAAGTTCATGTCTGCTTTGCTAAACTCAAACACCCAACAGCCACATGACAAGTTGTTTGCTAGCCACTGGCGCTTCTGTCGGGGCATTCTGGCACTCGAGTGTCAACTATTGGAATCAATGTTGCGAGTGGGGTAGATCGTCAGGCGGTAGGAGAGTTATTGTTTTTGCAGGTACTTTTCTGTGCACATCGACAAGTACCAGCGGGGACTTGCTTCATGCACCTTGCCGGTGGACTCGTGACGATTCAAAAGCGGAGCGGCCCTTGAATAATATAGAAGAAGGGTCGCTGCTCACTTTAATTACAACCAAAGTCAAGCCTTTTTTTGCTTCTGTCGCCCAGCTCGGTGAATGCGAGAGATGAGCCGCTCAATTGGGTGGTGCAGATCCTTGGCCAGCTGCAAGCCAGGTCTGGTCTGGTCCCCGTTTCGTGCTTGCACCCGTGCTACCCTGCACAGCAAAATCTAGTAATACCAAGCCAGTAGAAACAGAGGGCACAAAAGGATATGTGGCGTGTTTTTAGCCTCTTTCCAAAGGGCTACTCCCTCCCACGGAAGACCCTGAACGGACCTAGAAAGCCAGGGCGGTCCGGCGCACGCTACGCAGTACTGCAACGACAGACCTCCAGCCAAAGAGCCAGTTCGCGTGTAGATCTAGAAAGAGCACCGCATTTTCCCTCTTTTAGCAATCAGCTGTAAATCCACGCCCCACCCAGCTGCGACTCGAAAAGTGTAAACAGCGCCTTTGTGAGTGTGTGCCGCAAGAGCGATCGACATTGCCGAAAAAGGTGACATGCCCCCGTCGCCCGCTTCCTTCTCCTCGTCGCTTTGGCCAGAGCCTATGTGGGCGCAAAGTGCTGCTTATTTTTGCACGGTCCATAAATAGCAAACAAGCGTGTCTCGTGGCGAGGGCCACAGCAGACAAAGGGCAAAAGCTTAGTCGAAGCGAGCAAGGCGGGGGTAGCGGGAGCCCACTGGCCCGTTAAGACGAGCGATGCGGGTAAAGCGCTTCTTTGCAGGCGGAACGGGATTCGTACAGATGAGAGCGCTCACAGGCCTCTACCAGTGCTACGGAGATTTGGATGCCAACTTTGATACTCGTGCGTTGCTCCTTCTTTTCTCCCTCTTTTTGCTTCATTATTATTTTCTATTATTGCATTTGCGACTTCTGGGTGTAGCGCCTTGTGCTGTCGTCTACTGTCTATTTCCCTATTTGCCTTCACTTCAGTCTCTCTCTTTATCTATCATTCCTCGCTTGTGCATATCTGCACGCACTGTTTACATTATTTCTTCCGCTTGCGCTGGAGCTGGCCTGTGCCCATTATCGCATTGAGGACGCTCTGGCTAGGTGACGCTCCTCTCCATGTCCTACCCACAGATGGCTCATACACAGCACAGTACGGCCCTGCCTTGGCCGCACCGACACGCAGAGGAGGAGGACGATCACAGCAGCGAGGCTAGCTCGGTCAAGAACTACTCTGGGATCGGGTCTCTTGGCCTGAATACCAGCCTGACAAAGGTCCCGGCTGGTTCTTGTTCCGTAGAGGGAGGCTTGCAGCAGATGCAGTCGCCCACACTCCCCGATGACATGTTTTTCGACGGCAACACGGCGGTCGCTCTACCCGTTGGCCACGCAGCCGAGCGACCGCCACAGCTGGACTTTACTCTGAGCTTTGAGCCCGTTTCTCAGAATGGCTATGCGTTGAACCCTGCCTTTGCTTATTCTTGGAAATCTTCGACCGCCCCACCAGTGCCGCAGATCCCCAGAGGGTTCACGGGCTCCTATGTTACTAAAATCAACCTGCCGCCAGCGGCGGAGAACAAAATATCGTTTCCACGCCCCGACTCCGATGGCTTTCTGGACGAAGAGGCACTGACCGGCGAGACGCTCAATGACGAGAGGGACCAGCACAGCCGCCAGCCGCAGTCGGCCAGCGAGCCCCGGAAGAGCCTCAAGGAGCAAGTGCGCTCTTATCGCTCGGGCAGCATAACCCGGCAAGTGCCCCCAGGCAAGCGCAACTACTCGCTACCGGCAGCATTGGCGCCGCCTTTACCTCGCTTGGAGGTGGAGAACTACGAGTTCTCGAGCATTGACCGACTGGAGCGCAAGTGGGCCGACGTCAAAACAGAGTCCACGCGCATGCTGAGCTCGGCCATCTACAAATACTACTTTAACCACGGCGAGTGGAGCGAGTTTGAGCAGGTGTTTCCGACCAAGGTGCTCCAGGTGTGGGAAGAGTTCCAAGGCAAACTATCTGCGGCGGAGCTGGCGTTTGTAAACACCATTCTCGTCTCGCAAAACCCTTTCTCAGCGGGCGAGAGCGGGCAGGAGAAGCACATTCCAGTGCTGGCCAGGACTATTCCGCTGTCGCAGGTGGTGCGTACCATGGTGTACTCTGACGAGATGCGGTCGCGAGAAAGCTACAGCTCGATGGGCGGCAGCAGCGGACCCGAAATCGATTTTGCATTTGCCGACTGGCTCATCACTCACTTTAACACAATGAAGTCGGCGACGTTTTCGCCCACGGACGCGACATTTGGCGATAAGCACAACGCACAGTCACAGCAGGAGCCGCCCAAGCCCGAAGCACTGCGGGCTGCCGCCGAGAAGCGAATGTCGCGTAGGTTCGTTGCGCGGTCTACCATCGCGTCCCTGGCATCGCTAGTGGACGTTAGCAAAGTCTCGCCCAAGCCAGCAAAATCAGAAAAGCCCCGCCGCAAAAAGACTGTGGGCGACAGAGGTGCCTCAGAGTCGAGAAAGTCGACATCCCGGCGATCATCCAGCAAGCAGCCGGTTGCGTTTGAGCCTCAGACACAAGATGTAGTAACGCCGCAGTCGCTGCCTCAGACCCAGTCGATGCCGCCGCCGCAGCGCCAGCCTATGCCTCAGCCCGCGCCTCGGACCAAAGAGCCTGCCGTCCATGTGCCGGCCCTGTGCGCAACCGAGCTCAATCTTCCCCCGCCTACGCCTCATGACGGCTACGAAGCGTCGCCTATGGATATCCCAGTGGCGCGGTCCGGATCCAAATCGCGCCGGCACACGCACAACTTCTTTTCGTCGCGGTCCTTGGAGTTTAGAGTATTGACTGACTCGCTAAACTCAGTGTGCCGAGTGCCACGCGAGTTCCAGATGAAGGATCTTCCGCCGCTCCCGCCCAACGCTGCCGAGATAAGCATCATGTCAAAGCAGAACGTCGCTGGTGGACTACGAGCTGGGCTAGCAATGGCACCAGCAATGGCAGTGAAACGAGAAAATACGGTCAGCAAGAAACCCGGAGTGCTGTCGCACTTTAGCTCGCACTTGGAGCTAAACCGGAAGGTGGCGGCAATGGCTATAGAGCCAGAGAAGCCTCGCTCGTCCTCGATGACTGTGGATACTAGCGATAGCGAGAAGACCCGCCCAAACACAGCCAGATCGACGTTTTTAGAGTCGCGCTCAACAAAGGCTAGCAAGGCACGGGCATCGATGGCAAAGGAGCCCGTAGCCATGCTCTACGACTGGCGACACATACCCGTGGATGGCGATACGAACTGGGGATTCAGCATCTCGTCGCTCGTGTTCCACCAGCCGGTTGTGCGCAGAAAGGCCAGCCTGCCTGCATTCGTCGTACATGCCAATATGCCCACTCTTAACCGCCGCGAGCTGCCCGACCCGCAAAAGGTTGGCTCCAAGCCCGGAACGGCAGCGGCGGCGAAGCGTAAATCAGCCAAGCCGACTATCACGCCCATGACGACGTCATCACCAGCTCAACCAGAATCGCCGTCTTCGGCGCCACCATCACTACCCTCGCAGCCACCGCCAAGCAACCTGGTTCCTAATAGCGAGATAACCGAGCAGGCGTCGCCGCCGCCACCACAGCAGCAGCAGCAGCAGCAGCAGCGGCGGCCGCATTCGCGATCGGCTCACAGCAAGTCGAAGAGGAGCCAAGAGAATGGCGAGAAAAGGTCATCCAAACCCCAAGCGCAGCTCGGCCTTGGCATTCCTGTGAACGGCAAAGCGATGAATGGCAACCCTGGTGCGGGAGGCGGAGTCAAGGGAGTTTTGTATGAGCTGGCGTATCTGAGCACCCAAGGGAAGAACGTGTGGTCCAAGGGCGAGCACATCTTTGCCAAGATGTGGAAGACAGGACTGGAGGTCAACCGCATTGCAGAGCAAGACTTTTACGACTTTTGTGTTGACGAGCTGCTCAAGGCCAGCAACGACGCTTTCCAGGACTTGCAAGCGATGGGGAATAAGGCGACCGCCAAGAAACTGTACGAGTCTTTCAACGCAAAGCTGACTGTGCTGCTGACCGACTCTACGATTGAATAGATTTGCATGCCCCTTCTCTCTTTCTTAGTGGTCTCCTTTCTAACATAGCCCTGTACTATTTCTATAACTTGGAGCAATGGCAGTTACCATATGAAGTTGTTGGTGCTCTCCCTATTTTTCTAGCGCACAGACATGAGACGCGGTGCGTATAAAGAGAGCCCTTAGCTATAATTATAGCTGCGGCAAAGGCGGCACCAGGAGAAAAAGGAATTGGCGCGTGCGAAAATGGCTTTCTTTTGGCTTGGCTCTCTTTGACCCTTTTACGTCTTAGCGCACAATGCAATCTTTCAAGGGTTGCTTGAGCAAATAGAACTAAACTTCTTTTTACTACAATGCAAGCTCTTTGCCGTCACACTTTCGCCTTTATGTAATCCCAGTCATCAATCATTAAAAGCGCGCTTTTATTGTTTTTTTTTGGGCATGAAGAGCAGTGTCACAATAGGATTCATTTTCCAAGCTTTTCTTTCTCTTGCTTCGCTATTTTTATTTGCTCAACTGTGGCACTTTTTGTGTTTTACTGCCCCCCGCTTGGCGCGCGCCTATCCTTCCTTTTGTGTAATAACCCTGGCCACAAGCAAAGAGTACTTTTTTTCCCCTCCTCCACACTCTTGCCGCTTTCTTCATCTCCAGTCTCGAATACATTTTGTGCTATTATAACTCCATCACAAGTGTAAATTACTCCCCGTTCTCGGCTACTCGAATCATTTTGCATCATATAGTCTACTATTATTGCGGGAGATCTCGACGATCGCTTTTGGCATAGATTCGGATACTAAACTAGTTGCACGAGAACAATACTCCATTTATCCCCTAGCTGCTTGAGGTTTCTAGCTATATGCGCAGTACTTGGGTACTCTACTGATTGATGCCACATATATTACCCGGCAGAGGTGTACGAAAGATATCGTCGCATCTCCGAGAGCGACTGGGCACCCTTAAGCGCCGCAAGCGCAACTACGGCGATGAGACCGACGAAAAGCATGGGACCAATGCCAACGGCACTGGTTTGGAAAGCTCAGCGATAAAGCAGCCACCGATGCGTATCGCCATAGTTCACCCGCACACCTACGAGAGCGGAATTAGCGACCAAACAGTGGTTAAAGTCCCGCAGGCCACTCAGCCGATGAATTACTGGCTGAACGACAATGACAGCGATAGTGGCAGCGACCACAGCGCCCACACAATCGATGGCCGCTTTACGCCTCAGCGGCCAGCATCTCGGCCAATCCCTGTGGCTAAAAACAGCAGATTCAGCCGCGAAGAGTGGCAAGAGCGAGCTGACGGCGCTCTGTTTGGCAGCCACCGGCGGAGACCTGGCAAGAGGCTCGACGACTCGCCAGTATTACCCAAGAGTGCGCTTATGCCCACACATAGCCTGTCTTCCATCTCCCTGTCTTCTTCGGCGTCATCAAGCGATATGAGGAAGCGATTGGATTCGGGAGTTGGCTGTCACTACTCGCCCAAGCCTCTGGTAGAAAGGGACGATCGAGGGTCAATCGATTTGGATATTTACCAAAAGTGCGTCAGCGCTCTCAACGAGCTGCTATTTGCCACCAACGCTCAAATAGACGAGGAGGTACAGGCGCTGATTCGGCACTACTTGAACGGGCAGAGGCTGTCACCATTTATGCCCGTATTCACGAGTATTATAGACCAGTCGTTCGCCGATTTTTCTGTCGCCGCTCGCTCCATCTTAGCTGTCGTTGATCACGTCAACTCTCGGCCTCAATTCCTTACATCTGGAACCCCTGGTGTGTCCATATCTGGCAATTTCTCGGGGTCAACGGAGAGCCTGCTAACGGAAATTGTCAATGGGTACATGGGACTCGACATTACAGACAATCCGGATAGATCCAAGCACAAAAACACATTCAGCAGCAACCTGGACCCGCTTAGCGCCGAGTCACTCGAGCACTTGCTTCGGACCTATGGCATCAATGTCGTAAAATACAGCAAGGAGCAAATGCGCTTGTTTGCCTTGACAGGGCTGACAAAGTACGTGACAAACCAGATTCTGCTGAGTACTGGCATCGAGAATGACTTGATAGACAAGTTAGATGAGGCCGCCGAGGCCCTTGCTCTTGCAATGGACCAAATCGACATCCTAGACTCGCTCGACAGCCCCACTCAAGGCTGCCGCAATACCGCTGACTGCGAGGATACTGCTGCTCTGCGCTTGCGTGCCGCCCAGTACAGAGACAATGTAGATCGCATCCAACTCGAGGCTAGAGACTCAGGATACACGCGGCGGATATACGAGTCTATTCTGGCAGAGATCCAGTCGCTCGATTGACCGCCTTTTTTTTGTGCCAGCACCTGTACTTTTAGCACCATTCTGTAAACCGACTACCATGTAATATAGCGTTTGAAATATATTCTTCAACTGTTAAGAAAAGTGGTAAAAAACAAGTGGGATTTAGTCCTTTCTGCGGTGGATAATAGGCTTGGACTGAACAAGAGCCCGCACAAATCCAGGGATAGTGGCCAGCGTGCGCCAGAACGGTATCAGCGTCACTAACTTTCCAAGAGTACTGTCTCTTAGCGACCACAGGCTCGGGTACACCATCTGACGGCTGAGATTAACCTTCCAGCCGTTCTCCTTGCCGGTAAATGGCGGGCCTCTTATGCTATCCACGCCGGGCGTCGGGAACCAGATAGGGCGCTTCATAACGTGGCGGTGATGCGAGAACGTATCAAGCGTGTGCCTGCCCTGGTAGCTGCCCACTCCCGATGGACCCACGCCGCCAAAGGGGTTGGACTGCGAGGCGAGAATAAACATGGTGTCATTGACCGTGGCCGAGCCGGAGCGCGTGCGCGAGACCACAGCCTCCGCCGAGTCGCTTTTAGCAAACACGTAGAGCGCAAGTGGCTGGTCGCGCGAGTTGACCAGGCTAATGGCCTCCTCAAGCGTGTCGTAGGTTATGATGGGCAGAATGGGGCCAAACAGCTCGTCTTTCATAAGCGAGTCGCCGGGGCGCACGCCGTCGACAATTGTAGGTGGGAAGTACAGGTCGCCTTCGTCGGGAAGGTCATCGGTAACGGCGATCTGCGTACCCTCCGTGGCACTCAGAGCACCCATCAGGCGATTCCAGTGCCTGGCATTGATAATGCGCCCGTAGTCCGGCGACTCCTTTGGGCTCTTGCCGTACATGCCAGCAACGGCTTCGACCAAAAGCGGAACCAGCTTGTCTTTGATGGAGCGATGAATCAACAGGTAATCGGTAGCCACGCAGGTCTGGCCAGAGTTGGCCAGCTTCGACCACATGATGCGGAAGGCAGTAGGAACCAGATCAGCCACATCCGCGTGAACGATGGCTGGGCTCTTGCCACCAAGCTCTAGCGTGACGCCAGCCAGGTGGTCGGCAGCAGCGCGCGCGATAATCCTGCCTACGCTGCCACTGCCAGTGTAAAAGTAGTGGTCGAACCTCTCCTTCAGCAGCGCAGTAGACTCCTCGATACCGCCCTGAACAACGCGGATAACGCTCGAATCCATATTCCTAGTGACCATGTTTTGCAAGGCCTGCGCGGTATGCGGAGCGAGTTCCGAGGGCTTGAGAACGACGGTGTTTCCAGCAGCAATCGCGCCGATAGTTGGCAGCAACACCAGGCGAAGCGGGTAGTTCCACGCCCCGATAATCACGACCACACCCAGCGGCTCCTTGCGCACCTCGGATTTGCTCAGCAGGAGAGCCGGCTGCACCGAAGCCAGCGGGTTGCGAGAGGGCTTGAGCCACTTGTCCAGGTTGTCGAGATACTGGCCAATCTCGTATTCCACAGAGTCAAACTCGGCATATAGGCTCTCGGCATGCGACTTGTGCAGGTCATGGTATAGCGCATCCAGCAGGGCCTTTTTGTCCTCTCGCAGACCCTTTAGGAGCGCGCGGAGCTGCTGCTTGCGGAAGCTGATATCGCGCATCGTGCCGCTGGCAAAGCTCTCACGCAAGGTGCTAACGATGCCGCCGATGGCCTCGACCGATGTATATTGGAGCTCACTCTTGTCCAGCTGGCCCGATACTAGCGTGTGTTCCTTCTCCATGCTGTAGATCAAAGGGTATTTGGTTGTCACGCAGATAAGAAAAAAAAAGGGGGAGAAGGAGTAGACAAAAAAAAAACAGGCGTGTCTGAAGAATGGAAAGAAGAGCTTTGTTTTGGACAGCGGACGGGCAGGCAATAATTGTTTGCTTTGAGCCTTCTTCCGCCCCCAGCGCCGCCTACTGCAAGAGCAGCTTGCCCTAACTGCTCTTCACATGCCTTTTTGCCAACTGCCAAATATGTGTTGCGATTGGGCAGATCTCGGTCACAGGCCCAGCTTTGCAAGTGATCTCCTCCTAGGCATTCGAAATGTCTCCCTGCTTCGGTTATCGTGGGAGCGAATCCCCTCCCCCCGCCTATAGACAAAACCTACTCCGGCAGCCTGGTGGATGAGGGGACATCTATTGCTGCCATACGTTCCTCTTCTCGCCTCTACTCTTTCCAACCCATTCAGGCATTTTAGCAGCTACTAAGGACCTCTTCTCTTGCACCATGACGATCGGCCAGCTTGTGCGATCGCTACCAGCGGCAGCCTTTGTCCTGGGCGCCCTGGCACGGCCCTTTACTCCCGAAGACCTAGTGCAGACCAACCGTCTTAGCGGCAGCGTAGCTGTATCGCCCAACAGCGCATCCATAGCCTACATCCAGGCCCACTACTCTATTGAGGAGAAGCGCCAATACACGCAGCTCTTTGTCCAGGCCCTAACCGACAGCCATCCCCACCGCGGCTCCGGTCGGCCAGTAAAGATTGTCGAGTTTTCCGCCGACGCGCGCCCCAACCCGCCCAGCGCCCGCAAGGATGAGGAGGATGATGAGTTTACTGGCGGTCTCAAGAAGCATCTGAAGCCCTCGCAGCCTGTGTGGCTGAGCGACACGTCCCTGGGCTTTGTAGCGACTGACCCGGGCACTGGCAAGTCCACCTTGTACTCTGTCAAGAGTGGAAAGGGCCGCTGGTCAAAGCCTCGCCCGGTAGTCACGATGGCTGTGCCAATCTCTGACCTGGACTTTAGCACCGAGTCGGGCATCCTGGTATTTACCGCTGAAGTTTACAACAGCACCGATTCTCTCGCCGAGACCGCCAAGCTGGACTACCACGAAAAACTGCGCGCTGATACGGGCCAGGCCTACGACGACCTGTGGGTCCGCCATTGGGACACGTTTGTTTCATCCAAGGTGCCTCAGATCTATACACTCTCGCTCAAGGTCAAAGACAAGGACCACTTCAAACCCAAGGGCGAGCCCATCAACGTAATTGGCAACGCCAATGTCAATGGCCGCCTCGAGGCATCAGAATCGTTCACGCTGTCGCCTACCGGTCGCCACGTAGCCTTTGTGGCCAAGTATCCTGGCCGCGACTATGCGTGGAAGACCACAAGCCACGTCTATTTGGCTGCCGTCGATGGGTCTGGCGCTGAGCCTATTAACCCAGGAAAGGGCGGCGCCAGTTCAAGCCCAGCCTTTAACCGCGATGGCACCAAGATTGCCTATGTGCAAATGGCTGCGACAGCCTACGAAGCCGACCGCAACCAGATCAAGATCTACGACATCGCCGAGAATACTACCACCGAGGTGGCAGCTGACTGGGACCGCTCGCCATCGCATGTTTTGTGGTACGACAGTGACACTTTGCTGGTGACATACAACGAGTGGGGCCGCAACAAGTTAGCCAAGATTGATATCGCCACTGGTGCCATCAGTCCCATTGTGTCTGAACACTCGGTTGGCTCAGTGCAGCAGCTGCCCGGCACCAACAAGCTGCTAATCGACTACAGCGCCTTGGACTTGCCAACCGATCTCTACACAGTCTCCATCGATGATGGCGCAATGAACCGCGTCAGCCAGCTAAACCCAAAGCTCTTTAGCGACGTGTTCCTCAGCCCACCCGAAGACGTTACGTTCACTGGAGCTGACAACTCCACCATCCATGGCTTCCTACTCCGTCCGCCCAACTTTGACAGCCAGAAAAAGTACCCACTGGCGTTTGTCATCCACGGCGGTCCCCAGTCGAGCTTCACTGATGGCTGGAGCCCACGCTGGAATCTAAACATCTTTGCTGCCGCTGGATTTGTCACCGTAGCCCTTGATCCGCAGGGGTCCACTGGCTATGGCCAGAACTTTACCGATGCCATTCGCAACCAGTGGGGCGGCAAGCCCTACGAGAGTCTGATGCGCTCCCTTGAGCAGCTCCTTGAGGAGCACCCTTATATCGACCGCAAAAGGCTAGCAGCCCTGGGTGCCAGCTACGGCGGGTACATGATCAACTGGATAAATGGACATAGCAACGTATTCAAGGCGCTGGTCAACCACGACGGCATGTTCTCGACTATCAGCACTTACTACTCGACGGAGGAGCTGTATTTCCCAGAGACGGAGTTTGAGGGCGTGCCGTTTGACGAAGAGACACGCAAGAACTACGAGCGCTGGTCGCCTGAGCGCTATGTCAAGAACTGGAAGACCCCTACTCTGGTTGTTCATAGCGAGAAGGACTACCGCTTGGTTGTTAGCGAGGGCCTTAGTACGTTTACTGCTCTGCGTCGCCAGGGCGTGCCAGCCAGGCTGCTGTACTTCCCTGACGAGAACCACTGGGTGCTCAAGCCCGCAAACTCGCTTCGCTGGCACAAGGAAGTGTTGGCTTGGATCACCAAGTGGACTTTGGATGACAACATCTCATCTGCCGCAGCTGATGACCCAGCTAAATTCCGGGTCCAAGGCAACGACGATTGAAGTAGCTACTAAGCAAGCAATATCCTTTTTTCAAATGCTATTCATTAACGTCACTCTCCTCGCTGTCTAGAACTAGCTCGAAATCGGGCTTTTCTGCGTGGACTCGTGGGACAGCGGGTGCAGCATTGGGCTCCTCTTCTGTGCAGCCTTGTGAGGAATCAGACTCTTCGTCGTTGTCATCCTCTTCCTCCTCCTCGCTTCCAAGGGCTTGGGGTGCGTACCGCCGCTTAGCTATAATACGAGACTTTGCAAAAATGCGGCTCAAGAACCGCTCGTCTTTATGCACTGGCACATCACACAGCTTGATTAAGCGATGGTAGCAGCGAGCAATGACTTCTGGCGGGATGTCAGACACAATGGCAGCCTCAAGTACGCTAATCCACCCAGTCTTGGCCGAGCCAGGATACGGCCTAAACAGCTTGCGTCCCCGGCCGTTTTCTATGCCAAGGCCAGCCTCCAGCTTGTGTCTCCAAGACTCTGACACCTTATCCCAGATACGAGAAACACCTGATACAGCCTCTTCAGCCACTGAACATGAAACGAACTTGGATAGCAGTGGGAGCTGCGAGTCGCTCGTAGCTTGGAGGACTTGACCAAGGACCTGAGTACGAGTCATATCAACGACAGACAGGTAGTAGTTTGATAGCACATCGGGTGCGCGGCCCTCAAAAGCATCTAGCAATGGCACTCGCTTGCTACGTGCTTCGGCGAGCCCCGGATACTTGATTTGCAGATACGTAAGGAATTCGATTTCGTCGCTAGAATGAACAAGGCCTGTAGTGCTCGCGTACTTTGGTCGTTTAACGACAATACCCATGCCACCATTCTTCCTGGTATCGGCGATCTCGTCACCGTCTCTCGCAGCAGTAAACCCATGAACATAGCCCGTTCTCACCAAAGAGGCACTGCCGCCTTCCGCCGCCTCCCCGCCATAGAGAAAGTCAATCTGCCTTTGGTCCCACTCCTGACCAGGCTCCTCTAGGCCGGCACTCGTGTAGAGCTCTCGGCTGCCGCGCATATGATCGATACCTATTGGCAAAAGGCGATCTGCTTGGATGTGCTTCATATAGCGGCGATAGTCGATAGCGGGCCACTGAATAGCATTTTTCGACATTACATCGATTCGCCGATTCGAATAAACCGTGCTATAGTCGTTATTCGGCATATCACCGCGGAGGATAATCTGCCTAGTAATATTGTTCGTGCGATCTGCCA
The DNA here is from genome assembly GCA_027578835.1 of Coemansia sp. RSA 2050. Taxonomy (NCBI): domain Eukaryota; kingdom Fungi; phylum Kickxellomycota; class Kickxellomycetes; order Kickxellales; family Kickxellaceae; genus Coemansia; species Coemansia sp. RSA 2050. The sequence goes on along the minus strand of JANBSU010000138.1, from coordinate 4,683 downwards.
AAAGGCCCTGCATCGTGCGATGTGCCTGCGCAGGTCGTATGTCCTCCGGCTCATAGTCGTACGTGTACTTTGTGCGGTGCACTGGCCATCGTCTCATGATGGGCTCGATGAATTGCGTAGTTCTATACTTGAATGGCACCCTTCCAAGGTATTTGTTACTCCTAGCCTTGAATTCATTGGCTAGGTCATCGTCCGAGTCTTCCGCCAGCGGCTCTCTTTCCAAGCCCTCGTCCTTTGCGTCTGCCGAATCCGAGCTATCAGAGTCTGAATCTGAGTCAGAGTCCGATGAAGCGTCGGAATCTGTGTCAACGTCCATTTTAGCCTCTTCTACGGGCGCCCTCCCAATCGCCGCCACTGGCTTATCACCGCGGCTGGCTGGCTGTGAGGCGCCAATCGTCAGTCTATTCATGTCAAACACTACCGATGGCCTTCTATTTGGCTGTGGATGTCGCTGGCCAGGCCTGGAAATTGTAGCAACCGCTGGCTGAGGTATTCGCATAGAGCTGCCGGTAGCTTTGGCGCCAGGGTCCTGTTTAATACTCGAGCTGCCGGCTGGCTTTGAGGGCGCTTTCTTTCTAGCTGCAGCAAGGGGGTCGTATCGTAACCGGTGCTTTGCCGACGGCAACAAAGACTCACGCCCAGTTTGCTTTGGCTTGGGCTTATTCGCAACCATGACAGGCTAGCATTAGAGGAGCTAAATTAACAGGCAAAAAAAAGAGAAAAAAAAAAACTGAAATAGGATTTTTTAAGCAGAAAGAAAAAAGTTCTGACAGATCAACTCGGGGAGAAAATCATTTGTAGAAAATATTTTTCGAGCATGAGTGCTGATGACGTCTAGCGTAGATTTTATCCAGTCCAGTACAAATAAATATCGTGTATTCCAAAAAGACAAGTTAGATAGTTTTCCGATCGGACATGACACGGACAATAGAGCCAAGTCCGCCAGCCTCAACGACGCGCTCATGCCAGCTCAGCAAGACGCCGCAGTTAAAGCCAGCCGGTCTGGCCAGACCGTGGTAGATATACTTTAACAACACATCGCGGCTATCCTCAGGCAGGCTGCTCACAACGCTGTTGATGTCCTGAGCCCTCGTCGCCATGAGGACCTCGCTTACGAGCTGAGCATTCGCTGACTGCGCGGCATCCAATCCATGCCCATAGGGAGGGTCGGCCAGGGCCTTCTCCAGGGCCTCGACCGAGTTTCCGCGGGTAATGGCGGCGCGTGCAGAGGCAGCCTTTTGGTCAACCATCGATGCTACTTCGGCGTCGGACTTTGTGCTCAGGTACTGCATCTGCTCAGCCATCCTCTGCTGCTCGGTATCGAATCCGTCAATATCCAACTTGCGGTGCGCCATTGTGTGTTTGGTTATATTCTACGCTGGATGCAATGAGTGAGTGTGGCTTTGCATGAAACGTAATTTGAGTGGAGCGGATGAGGAGATGCACAGACCATAGACTTGCCAACGCCTTGCCAATGAACTGGAAAGTTGCTGTATGCAGCTGAAATGGCTTTTGCGAATTCTTACCTGCGAACGAAATAAAAAAAAGGCAATTTAAATAGAAATATAGTGGAGTAAAGAAGCGGTTCCTGTGGATGTGCGCCTCTTGGATTTAAAAATCACTTTCCCCTGACCCGCGATCTAGAGGACAAGAAAAAAAGGCTGTTGTCTCTTGCTCTCCTTTGTTATTTTTGTTTGCATTTTTAAATTATTGCTAATGGACACGCAGGATTCCTTCTCCGGAGCGCTAGATTCCAACTTGGGTCTCTACGATGCCGACTCGTCGAATTTCGAAGCACGCTTAGCAGCCTCCGATAGCATGGACGTTGAACCCCAAGCACCAAGCACTTCAGTTCGGATCCATACCACATTTGGCGCTGAGGAAGAAGAAGAGCCCGCCCTTGACCAGGAGGAGGAGGAAGAGGACGATGTAGAAGAGGACGATCTCTCATTGCTGTTGCGGGCATGGGTGAACGAGAGGAGTTCGCCCGAGATTCTCGAATATGAGGGCGCAACATTAGAGAACCTGATGGAGCTGGTTGACTTTCAGACACAGAAGATGGCTACGCAGCAGGCGGCCCTCGCCAACATACTTAAAATGGATGTAGATCGCGTAAAGTACCTTGTGCGATCGTATCTGCGGACACGGCTATCAAAGATCGAGGAGCATGCGAGGCACTATGTCAAGGACACGATGTACAGAGAGCGGTTATCCCAGAATGAACTGGAATATGCCAAGGGGTAAGAACACTTACGGCAGATGGAGGTGGCAGCTTGCGTGAAATGTTGCTAAATCAAAGTTTTTTTGTAGGTATGTTGAGTTGGAGGAGCGGCACGTACGAAGGTCGTTTTTGGATCAGCTGCCGCCCCATTTGCGTGGATTAGAGGATGTGGCTGCGGAGGGCCTGGAAATGGTATCCAAGCCAGATCTCGATGCAGCAGTGTTTTGCCGGGTGCGCACGACAGTTGGTGAGTTTCAGTTTGAGCCAAGGTAAGATAGGTCAGCTTCTATAAGATGCCTTTCTCATTATCGCCATGTACTAACTACTGGTGCGCTTTTGCAATTAATTTTTTTCCGCGTGTAGTGAGGCACCGATTGTAATGAGGCGAAACAACATTTTCATCACGCGATACAGCATCATTCGGAACCTGCTGGAAGACGACAAGGTCGAGCTCATCTAGCAGGTTTTCTTGTTGGGAGTTTTCTCTGAAAACCTCCCTTATGAAACTCCTGGCCACTTCTTTTGGCCAGCTGCAACAACAGTTCTCTAATTTTTATGCTTTTTGCTCCTATTTTTGGCACTTTTGGCACAACAAACATGCTACATTTTTGATATCACGAAAGAACAACAATAAATTGTCTAGTAAACTGTTGCAGATCATGATGCAGACATTTCCACAGCTGGCTCTGAAACGAGCGACATATCAGTTTCAGGATACATATCCAGGGAACATGTGCTATGATCCTCATGAGCCACCGCCACGGCTATTGTTAGATAGTACTATGCGGGTTTAGACTAGACCCTATATATAAATATCTTAAAAATGCAAGCTAAAATAACTAAAGAGATCTCACACCACTAATGCTCCGTAGCGCCATATTTAAACAGCGCTGTCATAGTCACTTGTAATCATAATCGCAAGATTATGATCATGGGCTTGTAATCGCGATCTGACCGACTATACCTGCTGCTATCTAACAGATAGCAAAGTTACTACCAGCATCCTTGCCCTCTGCTATTAATCAAGTATGATAGTGCTCAAGAATAGCATGGCTCTTAAGTTCCTTGAGCAAGTGGGACCATCATGGTGGCCCGCCCAGTTTTGGTGGACAGTATCACCCTACTGACCCCTTTAGGGCTTGGAGAACTATGCTGCAGAATTCGTCGTTAAGTGTCTCTAGTTCAGCTATTGCCTCCTCAAATGCGGTATCATTCGGATTCTGCACAAGTAGTCACTTGGCTTTCTCTCCACTCTATGAAGCCCTTGCCTAGGAGGCAGTGGTATCTGTTGCGGGTATCATCATCAGTGCCTAGGATGTGAACGTGGAACCAGGGCTTGGCTGCTATGCCTTCTGTATGGGCACCAAGATGCTACACTTGATGGCATTGTGGTCACTCCTGAGGCATGTGCAGTCTCGTTCCTCCATAATATTGTTAGTTTTTATCACCCGAAAGTTGGTAATCGCTATGCTTACTGCTTATTTGGCCAGAACCAGGTCAACTACAAATGAGCCATTGTGACTTGAAAACATCACATTTCGACCTGGTAAGCGGGCATTAATAGCCTTCATGTCTGTAGCTCGGAGATGTGCTTCAAGGATGGTTCTTCTGGGGTTGTCGCTGTGGTCACCAGATCAGGCTCCTAAGCGGCTGTTGAGATCCAATGATAATCATCGGCGATTCCATTTTGCATGGCTTGTGGTCCATGAGCTCGGTGATCGCATCCCTTTTGTCTAACTCTGATGGCAGATACACAAACCGCCACAGTTGCTTTGGTCCTGCTTGGGAACCAACCCGTACTGAGATAGTGTTGGCTGTCATACTTGACAGCTTAATAATCCTGGTGAACTGTGTTTTCTGCCAGCCTATCACTAGGCCATGCTTTAATGTCGTATGCGTCCGCATTGGCAGGATGCTAATAAGCGTCCAGCAATTCATTGCCACTTTGTTTTTGCAGTTGACCTCTGCGACTGCCAGGAAATCGTAGGGCCCAGCATCTGCCATCCGGCTAATGAGCCATTGGAGGACAGACGTGGCCGACTGATGCCTGGCATTGGCAAGCAGAATACAGGCAGCTCCGCCTAGTGGGCCGGCGAAACCGGGTCCACTTGGTGTTGCTGACCGCTTGGGGCTGCGGCGATGGTAACTAAGAGAGGAGAGAAGGGCAGGGCAATCGCTCTGCTGCAAACCATCTTCTGCCTCGATCATGCTCAGCGGATCTATGCAAGAAAATCAGCAAGCCGAGCCTTTTAATTGTAAACAGTCTGTGTTTATATTTTTCCTTTTCACAGCTTGTGCTTGTAAATTCGCCTGCTCACTTCTTTTTACATTTCTAAACACCTTCACCCCACTTTCCCTCTTCTTCATTTTGCATTGCAGCCATGTGCACCAACTACCAATGACCAAGCGCAAATTGTCTAGCCAGCGGGGCTCTGGCGCCAAAAAGGTCCGAAAGCAAGGCG